>CAUYRT010071294.1:0-77260 GCA_963574885.1 Lepilemur ruficaudatus
TACAAGGCAGAAGGAATTGGGGCCCCATCTTCAGTCTTCATAAATAGAACAACTGCCAGCCTGGAATTTTGTATCCTGCAAAACTAAGTTTCATATATGGAGGAGACATAAAGACTTTTTCAGACAAACAAACACTGAGGACTTTGTCAAGACCAGACCTGCTCTGTAGAAAATACTCCGAACCACATTATACATGGATCAGCACGGTAGACACCTACCAGAGTAAAACCACCCAAAAAAGCTAAAGCTCAGAGCTCATATAAAACAGTAGCACAAGTGGTAAAACCAAACAATAAAGGTACTACTCAACAGGATGAACAGAACAACATCCCTCATATCAATTCATCAATCAACATGTACAATCCGAATGACCCACTCAAGAGACACGGGCTGGTTGAATGGATGAGAAAATACAACCCAAGTATCCAACAGACACATTTAACACACAAGGACTCAAGGTGAAGGAATAGAAAAAAAAAAATCCATGCAAATGGGAACTAAAAGAAAGCATGTGTAACCATTTTTGTATCAGATAAAATTGACTTTAAATCAACAATAGTAAAGAAAGACGAAGATGGTCATTACATAGTGGTAAAGGGAGCAATTCAACAAGAAGACATAAATATCCTAGATATTTATGCATCTAACACAGGAGGACCCAGATTCATAAAGCAAACCCTGCTAGATCTAAGCAAAGAGATAAACAGCAGCATCAGAAATGCCTGCAACCTCAACACCACACTGACAGAACTGGCAGATCATTCAAGCAGAAAATAAATAAAGAAACACTGGACTTAAATGCAACTCTAAAATACATGGGCCTATCAAATATTTATAGAACAGTTTACCCCCAAACTACTGAATATACATTGTTTTCATCAGCACATGGAACACTGTGAAAGACTGATCATATCTTAGCCCACAAAACATGTCTCAAGAAATTCAAAACAATAGAAATTATATCATGTATCTTTTCAGCCCAGAGTGGAATAAAATTAGAAATCAACTCCAAGAGAAACACTCAATTCTACACAAAGTCATGGAAATTAAACAACCTGCTGCTGAATAATTATTGGGTCAATAGTGAAATTAAGATAGAAATCAAAAAATTCCTCAAACTGAATGACAAAGGGATGCAACCTATTGAAATCTATGGTATTCAGCAAAACAGTCCCAAGGGGAAAATTCATAGCCTTAAATGCCTACATCAAAAAGACAGAAAGACCACAAATCAACAATCTGTTGACATGTCTCAAGGAGCCAGAAAAAGAAGAGCAAACCAAACCCAAAGCCAGCAGAAGAAAGAAAATAACTACGGTCAGAACAGAACTAAACAAAATGGAAAACAAAGAAAATGATACAAAGGATCAATGAAAGAGTTGGTTCTTTGAAAAGATAAATGTAATTAATAGACCTCTTGCTAGATAAACCAGGAACAGAAGAGAAAGGACCCAAAGAAGCTCAATCAAAAAGGAAAAAGGAGATATTAAAATTGGTACCACAGAAATACAAAATATCGTCTATGAATACTATGAAAATCTCTGTGCACATAACCTTGAGAATGTAAAGGAAACGGATAAATCCCTGGAAACACACAACCTCCCAAGACTCAATCAGGAAGAAATAGAACTCCTGAACAGACCAATAATGAATGAGTAAAGAGACTGAAGCAGTAATAAAAAAGCTTCCAACAAAAAAAAAGCCCTGGACCAGATGGATTTACAGCTGAATTTTTCCAAAACTACAAAGAAGAGCTGGTACCCATACTGTCAAAATCATTCTATAACATCTGAAGGAGGGAATTCTCACCAACTCATTCTACAAAGCCTGTATCACCTTGATACCAAAGCCAGGAAAGAACACAACAACAAAAAAGAAAACTAAAGACCAATATCCCTTATGAATACAAATACAAAAATTCTCAATACTAGCAAATCAAATTCAATAGGACATTAAAAAAATAATCCACCATGATCAAGTGGGCTTCATCCCAGGGATGCAAGGATGGTTCAACATACAAAAATCAATAAATGTGATTCACCACATAAACAGAAGCCAAAACAAAGACCATATGATAGCTCAATAGATGCAGAAAAAGCATTTGACAAAATTTCACAGCCCTTAATGACAAAAGCCCTCAACAAACTAGTCATGGAAGGAACAAGTCTCAAAATTATAAAAGCCATATATGACAAACCCAAAGCCAACATCATACTGAATAGGGAAAAGTTGAAAGCATTTCCACTAAGAGCTAGAACAAGACACTAGTCTTGTTGTTATCACTTCTATTCAGCATAGTGCTGTAAGTCCTAACTAGAGCAATCAGGCAACAGAAAGAAAGAGTATCCAAATTGGGGGGAAAAAGGTCAAACTATCACTTTTTGCTGATGATATGCTTCTCTTCACTTTTGTTTTACTGCCAAAAATATGGCCCTAATGTTAACAAATATATGACTTAACAAGTGAAATATATAAAACTAGAATTGTAAAAAATGCAATGGTTCCTTGCTTGACTGCCCTTATTTTATTTTTCCATTTTACTTACATATTCGTACATGAAATTTAACATCATTAGGTATTAATTCTCCTATTAATGACAAATATTTAGATTTCAAATATTGTTGTAAAGAAATAAGAGATTTATATTGGTACAATATGCTGTGTTTCTATCAAGCTAAATAATAATAGTTTCAATAATGTACATAATGAAACAAATCTATTTGAAAAATATAAAAGAAGAAAACATGGAATAACACCATTTCTTCTTATTTTAAATAGTACTAAATATACTTATTCAAGAAATGTGAAATCAAAAGACATAAAAATCAAATTTTCACTTCAAAGCAAAATTTCTCTTTAGCCTTTAAGTATTAATACTTATACCCTCAGATGAAAGACATAAACACATCACCACATAAATCTTACCTTTCTTACTAAACAAATCTTAGAAAGTTTAAAATATTTTATGTGGTCTACAGCAGGACTTCTGGTTGCTGAAAAACTCTTTAAAAATAAATTATGCATCCCTTAAACATAATACATTATATACCAAAAGGGAGAGATTCATTCACACATTTAAACATAAAAATAAAATATAAATTTTAATTTATTTTAAAATATTTTAATATATTTTAAAATATTTTATATTTTAAAATATTTTAATATATTAAAATTAAAATTTAATTTTAATATAAAAATTTCCCTTCTTGATAAAAAAGGTACTATTTCTCACAAAATTTTATTAATAATTTTCAATTAATTCAGTTAAATTAATCAATATTTCCACCATCATACTAAACTAGAAGTGGATCTCAAACTTTTAAGGAAGACTCCTGAATCCATTTTCTGTTGTCATTTTCATCTATAACATGAATAGATTTTTTGAGAAGATGCTTGGAATAAATTCATTAACTTATTGTCTAGATGCTGGTGACACAATAGTGGACCCCAAAAGGGGGAACAAGTCTCTAATTTCATAGAATTTACTGCAGTATTACATCAGATTTTAGGTGCCCACAAACACTTGGAGAAGGGCACTAAATATTTCCTTAAAGAAGAACCTCTTTTATAGGTTCCCATTAAAATTCTGAAGTTCATGTAATAGCTGATGTGTTAGCCTAATTGAATATTCATTTTCTAGTTCCAAAGGTGGAATGAGGAAGTTGTTTTACCTCCAAAGGAATTGGCTTTACAGAGGACACAATCTGACAAGCTAGGAATAAAAAAAAAAAAAAAAAAGCAAGTTTTATTGCTAGTGTGGGAGGAGGAGGAGATTCCTGGCCCCAAAAAGTTAGTTTTTCATGACACTTTGGCAGGATGCTGTGTATTCTGATGGCAAAGTAAGGGAGTAGAACTTTTTCTGCAGCCTAGGGGTTCCCAACTAGAACTTGCCCAGCTGGGCACAGAAAAGGAACTGAACAGTTTCATCACTATTTCAGTAGTTGAGGCAGTGAGGGTTCAGATAAGGTGCATGTTCTTAGGGTGTTCTAAACATATGGACAAAAAGGCCTGGCTTTTATGGGACTAAGTGCCCAGAATGAAGGTACTCTCCCTACCACCAATCCTTTGAAGACAGACTGGTAAATGTCAACTGCAATCTTAACATTTTAAACATAGCGTTTGCACCTAAGTTTATATTTGATGCACTAAAACCAAACTGCAGCATACTTTTATATTTATGGGCCATAGATTTCTACTATTATAATTTAAAAGACAGCCTAGTTATAATAGAAAGTCTTGTCAAAAAAGAAATATTAGGCCCAGCACGGTGGCCCACGCCTATGAATAGCAACACTTCAGGAGGTTGAAGCGGAAGGATAGTTTGAGGCCAGGAAGGAGTAAGAGACCAGCCTGGGCAACCTAGTGAGACCCCCTCTCTACAAAAAAATAGAAAAATTAGCTGGGTGTGGTGGTGCACACCTGTAGTCTCAGTTACTAGGGAGGCTGAGGCAGGAGCAATGCTTGAGTCAAGGAAGTCAAGGCTGCAGTAAGCTCTGATAATGTCACTGTACTTCAGCCCAGGCAACACAATGAGACACAATCTCTTTAAAAAAAAAATTATGGGCTACCATGTCTTCCAAAGAGATTGTTCTATGGACACACACCAATATACATCCAAAACTTACATGCCTTATCATGAAAAACCTTCAGCAAGCACTGTAATCACAACTGGTTAAGATTTCCAATGCAACCTCTTACCAACTTTTTACTTACCTTAATGGGTGCTTCTATTTCTTTCCTCACATTGTTTGGCTAAAGGCTGTATCTACTCTGAAGTATACTGTTACCAGTACCACAACACATACATTTCCAACCAAGAATTCTGATATTTGGTTTCTATAGTGAGCTGAATGGTGGACCCTCAAATGATGTATATACCCTAATCCCAGGAACCTGTGAATATTATCCTATGTAGTAAAAAAAAAAAAAAAAAAAAAAAAGAATGAATATAACCTTATATGGCAAAAAATGTGATTAATAATTAAGGATTCTGAGAAAAGGGGCTTCTCCAGGATTACCCAGGTGAGCCCTAAATCCAATTACAAATGTCCTTAGAAGAGTGAACTGAACATAGAGAAAAGAAGGAGGTAATGTGATCATGGAGGCAAAGAATGAAATTAAGCACCAAAAGCCAAAGGACATCTGGGATAACAGGAAAAAGAGGCAGGAAATGGATTCTCCCATAGAGCCTTCCAAAAGAGTGTGAACCTGCTGACACCTTGATTTCTAACTTCTGGCCTCCAGAACTGTGAAAGAATACATTTTTGTTGTTTTAAGCCACCCACTTCATTGTAATTTGTTACAGCAGCCCAAGGAAACAAATACAGCTTCTAAGCACTATAACCAATGGCTTGTTTACCGAACCAAAAAATACTAGTGATCCATTAAGTTGTTGGCATGGGAGGTGTACAGACCCACAGTTGATACCTTCTGAATGCAAATGGAAAAATCCACATCACTCCTATAAATGGTAGAGAATCCTATTTGTGAATTGTGAGGTTGGAAGTAGCTATTTAGTACTGGAGTTCACAATTTTACTTAGTTATAATAACTTCAGATTCCATACCTTTGTCCACTTTCTTATTTTACCTAATAATTTATTTCCTATAACTTGTTAAAACAAATAACTTCAATGGTTTTGAATGAATGTTGGCCAGAGAAAACATTCTGAACTTCCACAGCTGAGTGTAAATATTTTATCTTGGTTCTCGGTGTTATACTTTAATAACAACCTGAGATGAGACATGTATGAGTTTAGATTCATACTCACTTTCCACCTAAAAAATGTTGATAGGATATTCAAATGAATCATCTTTATCAGGGATGACATATATTCAATTTAGGATTCCCCAAGAAAGTTGGCAGGGCTCATTTCCTACTGTTTAAGGTCAAACTGCATTTTTATTTAATAATTTTCAAAATAAACTATTAGTAGTCCATATATACATTATTTCATTACTCATTAATACTTTATTGAGAAGCACATTTTGATTTTTAAAAGCAGAAGTCATCAGAAACTGACAAAACAGAAGCTAAGAGTGTTTTGTCTATGGATTAAAAATGGATTGATTAAACGTACAAATGGTCTTTCATTTAAAATAACTAGAGAATATAATAGATTTGTTCAGACATGCAAATAGAAAAGACCTTTAGAAATAATTCAGCCTTGTAGCCTCACAAACGGATTATGTTGATGAATATTTGATTCCATTTTAAGGCTATGTTTTGTTCTAAAACCTGGTCCTAATTCTAACTTCATGACAGGTAGAAAGTTAGAATGTGAGGTAAAGTAGGTACTGGTTGATAATGCTGCAGAAATATTCATTTATCCGTTGGAGGCCAACCTTCAACTACCACGTGCTATGGTAAAAATACAATTAGCTGGATTAACGGAGATGTTATTGAGACAAATACAGACACAATCCAATTAAAAAGAAATCTATATAACCATAGCACTGTTTTTCACAAATCCCATAAAACCATGATCATTAAGAATGTAACTAGGCACAACACTTAATCACCATTTTTAAAATATGCTATTTACCTAAGATAAAACACAAAGAAAATAAAAGACCCTACTTGCCAACAGTTGTATAGCAAACTGAAATTCTGATTTTTCTAATAGGAACAGATGATACAGCTTTTTAAGTTACGAACGGCCACTCATACTTGTTATACCATAAGCTTCAAAGCTAATCACTCCATAAGGAAGAGAATGGAAACATTCTCACATGTATGTCAGGAACAAACATTAGAGTTTTATCATAAAGCTAAAACATTTATAAGCTTAGCTTTCCTGAGAATACCAAGTTTTTCATATTTTATTTCCATGTTTAATCACAATCCAAGTTTTTAACATGTATTATTATCTTTACATCTCTGGAGGAAAAAAAAGAATAGATGGCATCTACACTTAATGCATATATTAATAGAAAAGAAAATATCTTTTACAACTTTCATTATTTACAAAAGAAGAGAGTCACTAGTATTTATACAAAAAGGAAGCTGGCCATACTGTCACTGTGATAAGGCATGTGGCCACATTTTCAGAAAAAATGAAACTTTATTTCAAACGAATGCTATGTTGTGTAATAAAAGGTAAAACAAATAGTTGTGATCAATATATTCAATATGTGGTCAACAAACTTCTTAGTCTTCAGCTTCTTTCCTACTCTACCTCATAATTAAAATCCTCAAGTAAAACAATGCAATGGTTAAGAGGAAGGATTCTGGAGCCACGCAGGTGGCGTTCAAATCCTGCATCTCAGTTCTCCTGATCTGAAAAATGAAAATAGTAACAGTACCCTCTTAAAGGGTTTTTGTAAGGATATATTGTAACAGCACTTAGAACATTACCTGGCATATATCAAGTGTTAGATTTTGGTATTATTACATGGAACCATTACCATTTGTGATACTATCATTTATAATCCATCTATAAACCACACATTAAATTTTCTACTAATCAGTATTATATTTATTCAGAAATATTTACATCAATGAGGCCATAATTAATAATAAATTTACCATGTCAGAAAAAAAGGTCTCTTTGGCTATTGTGTCAGCCTATTGTTTATGTAAAGAAATGAAAAGGCTATCTAATATCTAAACATAGAATTAATCTGATTAATACATTTACTTTTTTTTAAGAAGGTAGGCTATCAGAGGGGTAACTATTCTTCCAAAGAAAGAGCAGAAGTTTTAGATTTCTTTGAATCATTATTATTATTATTATTAGAGACACGCTCTCACTCTGTCACCCAGGCTGGAGTACAGTAGCACAATCATGGCTCACTACAGCCTTGAACTCCTGGACTCAAGTGAGCCTCCCACCTCAACCTCCTGAACAGCTAGGACTACAGGTATGGGCCACCATGCCACCACACCTAGCTATTTTTTCATCTTTTGTAGAGACAGGGTCTCGCTATATTCTCTAGGCTGGTCTCAAACATCCGGCTTCAAGCGATCCTCCCACCTTAGCCTCCCAAAGTGCTGGGATTACAGGTGTAAGCCACCACACCTAGCCTTATTTTTATACGATATACACAAAGGTATGGTACCATAAAAATACAAACATTTAAAGAATTTTCAAAGAATAGTTTAAAACCAATTGGCAGCTTTCAATAAAAATAAACTTAAATGCTTTAAGAAATTATTTTTAGCAATATTCTTAAAAGTCTTCCTGGATCAATTTTTACTTAAGGCAAAAAGTGTTTTGATGTTATTTTTGGTATAATATCTGTTTCATTTCATGATTCACAATATAGTAAATATTTAGTTGCTGTTGACAGATGCCAACCAAATTTATACATAATCAACTACCTAAAAGAAAATATAGCAGAATCTTAGTGGATTTAATAAATAAATATTAGCACCGCAAATACTGAATATATATAATATATATATAATACTGAATATAATTCATAATTGTGTGATATGTCTTGAATACCTTAAAACCAAATATAGTTACTGAAGAAATGCATGATGATAAATCCAATACATTTGCAGTCTTCAAAACTGCCTGTAATGGAAAATTAGCAAGAAAAAATCAACCCTATCAAAAAGTGGGCAAAGGACATAAACAGAAACTTTTCAAAAAAAGACAGAATAATGGCCAACAAACATATCAAAAAATGCTCAGTATCTCTAATCATCGGGGAAATGCAAATCAAAACTGCAATGAGATATCACTTATCTCCAGTGAGAATGGCCTTTATCAGAAAGTCCCAAAACAATATATGTTGGTGTGGATGCGGAGAGATAGGAACACTCATACACTGCTGGTGGGACTGCAAACTAGTGCAACCTCTGCAGAAAGAAATATGAAGATACCTTAAAGAGATACAAGTAGATCCACCATTTGATCCAGCAACCCCATTACTGGGTATCTACCCAAAAGAACAAAAGACACTCTATGAAAAAGACATCTGCACTCGAATGTTTATAACAGCACAATTCACAATTGCAAAGATGTGGAAACAACCCAAGCTCCCATCAATACATGAGTGGATTAATAAAATGTGGTATATATATACCACAGAGTACTATTCAGCTATAAGAAACAATGGTGATATAGCACCTCTTGTATTTTCCTGGACAGAGCTGGAACCCGTTCTACTAAGTTAAGTATCCCAAGAATGGAAAAGCAAGCACCACATGTACTCACCAGCAAATTGGTTTCACTGGTCAACACCTAAGTGGACATACAAGAAGAACATTTATCTGGTGTGGGGCAGACGGGAGCGGAGAGTTGGGGATGGGTATATACATACATAATGAGTGTGACGCACACCGTCTGGGGGATGGACACACTTGAAGCTCTGACTCGCGGGGGGGGAGGGCAAGGGCAATACATGTAACCTTAACATTTGTACCCCCATAATATACTGAAATTAAAAAAAAAACTGCCTGTTACATTTTTATATACAGAAGCCCAATTGGTTCTAAGTAGAAGCCTACTAATGTCTCTCAGGGAGTAAAAGCTATGTATTTTTCACTGAACTTATGACGATCCTATTTTATAGATGTCTTAAAAATAACCCTGAAGAATTTTGTTTATATTATATACATTACAATGAACTAGCATAATAATTTTCAACCACACAGGGACAATATGAAACATTTTTTTAAGTGTTTTTGCATATTGGAGGTGCTTATTAAATATATATTGATTAGATTTTCCAGCTCCTGCAAACCTAGATTTTTAGGTTATCATTTCCCTTTTATTAAATCTTTCAAATCTGTTCTTTCCTTGCCCTCAGGGAAATTAAAAGTGTTAAATTCTATTGTGATATCTATGCAATGCTTTTGACCATTTGTAATTAACCAGCTTTGGATGTATGTTCATAGTCTCTGAAAATTGGCCGATATCTACAAAATATGCCAAAAGCATTACGAACTCTTGCCCAGCTCATTCATTTTAAGGGCTGCTCAAGAGCACCACAGATCTAAGGATAAGCTTCTGTAAACATTTTTATTTATTTTAGAATAAGGGAAAATGGACTTCTAAGACAGTCATTCATTCAAAAATACTTAGTGAGTGCCCAAATATGTGCAAGCACTAAGAATGCGGCACAAATGGTACAGGCACAGTCCCTGCCCTCATGGATCTTTAAGTCTAGTAGACAGCTGTGAGAATGGAGAACTGGAGAAAAGCAGATGAGCTGAGGGATTAAAATTGAAAATGAGAAACTCCCATTTCTGTAAACATTCTCAGTGATCCAGAACGTCATACTGAGGGAAGGCAACATCTCCCATTCCTTGGCATTTCCAAATAGCTTCCTATGTAACTTGAGGAAAAGGTGCTCAATAATGTCTGATGATCTGATGCATAACTGAGGGGGAAGGGACTGGGAGGAGTATCAGCACATGATTCTTCAATATTTCATATGAGAGAACTCTCGTTTGCTGCTATGTTGATTCCAAGCTGAGGCACCGCACCCAATGCACCTTGAAGCCTCACGACAACACAAGCAGAAGCACAGTAATAGAGTTTCTAATTCATCTAAAATAATATTAACATATATAACACACCTTCACCTTTCAGGTCCTATGATACTATCCATTCTTGTCTTTTTCTCTCATTGATCTCTGCATAGTATTGATTAAGGTCATATTTCAAAACATTCAAATTTCTCTTTATGATGGTTTCACCTGGGTCATTGCAAAGGTCACTGAAACAGTTGTCTGCTCTTGGACTGGTCAGGGTTACCACTGCAACTGGCCACATTGAAGGTGCTCATAATTTTAGTGATGTGTTATGTTTCCAAGATGCCTTAAAAGCTTTCCAGATGTACCCACATTCCTCAGCTTTACCACATATGCTCCTTCATGATTATTTTGAAAAGTATATTATAGTTAAGAAATTTTTCTTCCACTGCATAATGCATGAACTTGTCATTTTTATATTAAGTATAGTTTTCATATCTACTTCCTAAAGAAAGCTGGGGTTCATGTTTTGCTTTGAAGCTGAAGCAATGATGAGGAAAATACCTATGCACTGAATACCGCAAGATATTAAAATGCCAGCTTCTCTAAGATTACACTATGGCTGTTCTATCAATACTTTATCTGCTTTATAATTTTCTTTTGTTTTCCAAAAAACTGCATAATTACCATCTACCTTTAAGTATTCTTGTATTTGTTTCAAGATATTCCTTAAATTAATCAAATCCTAGTTCCCTTTGTTTTTAAGAAACATTATACTTTAAACCAAAGAGTGATACTTTAAAATTATTCTTTTAAACACAAGAACATATGAATAGAGTTATAGTATCAAGTTTTACTCTAAGAGAAAAGGTGAGTTACGAGGGAGGAGAGAGAGGAGGGAGGGAGGAAGGGAGAGGGAGAGGGAAGGAGAGAAAGAGAGAAAGAAAACGAAACATTTAAACAAACTAGCCAACAGAAAAATAGCATCTTGGCAATTTAGTGAAGAATAAACCGTGAGATTAGTTTACATAGCAGTAGATACGTTGTGGAGAATTACTCAAATTACTCAATCTGTACTCTGCTTCCTGCAGGGTTAAATGTGAGCTAAATTATTATTTTGCTTACATTTACATCCTTGTAGATTGTGAAAGCAGAGCTTTCTTTTTAACCTGCTTTTTGCATTAGAGCAAAGTTTCCAAGTCCACATACTGCCTTCAACACAGTCATTCTTGTTCTATTTTCAGAGTAAGTGTAGTCAAAGAATTTTAAACTAATACAGGAAATAGACCAATTAAAAAAGACAATTTCATTAGAAATTATATAATTCCTTACTCTATTTTCCATTTTACCACACCATACTATCTAAACATTTAAATCAATGCAATATCCTACATTATATACATACACTATAGCCAATAACCTTAGTGAGCATCAAATATGAAAGCAGTGAGTCCATAATGCAAACCTATTTACCATGTATCTCTATTCACTACCACAGAACAGGTGGGCAATAACCATTAATTGAATGGATAAATAAACCTACCACTAGTCAAAATAAAGACTATACTCATGTCAGAAAAGCTCTCTCAAGCAGAGACATCTCAACTGTAACACAACCTTGTATGGCTCAATCCATTTTTCTGTGAGAACACCCCTGATGAATATGACATACAGTAACAGTATCTCACCATGGCAGACATTGGGAATTTGCAGAGAAGCTGTAGTACTTGCTCATCAGGAGGAGGCCTGTGTCATTTGAAAAAACTCTCAGATGGTTCAACCTACCCATCCCACCCCTACAGTAAAATCAATGCCTTCCAGGAAAAAAATGATAAAATAAAATAGGGTTTTATCTTAGACTCTCACCAATGAGTCTTTCCTACAATGAAGTTCCAATAGCATGTGACCCTCAAATGACAGTGCATCAAACCGTAAACTCTTATTCTGAGGGTGAATCCATGCTTTTCAAAACTTCACTCTTCCTCTTCGGTATTTCTAGACAACGTACTGATTGAGTCTTGTATCATAGCATGCACGTGGTCAAAGGAAGTGGTAAAAGCCAGGAAGAAGAAGAAATATGAATGTCCTTAGCCAAGCACTGTGCTCCGGCTTCCCTCCACAAGGGACCTCTTCACAGTAACGCTGAGAGACTGGTGCTGCAGTATCCTCACTTTTCACAGATAGCCATGCTGAGGCTTGGAGACACTGGGAACAGCTACTAAAGGCCAGCTGAGATTCAAAAAGAGATCTACTTATATGGACAATATCCTACTATCCCACAGTGGTCAAGCTTTCAGAATGAAGTGGTATATCGCAGCGGTTGGGTGCACCCACTCTGAAGCTAAACTATCCAGGTTCAAATGCCGGTTCTGTCACTCAGTAGCTATGTGAATCACAGAGGGGCATGTCGCTTCACCTCTCTGTGCCTCAGCCTCCTCTTCTGGAAGACGTGGACAATAATTATGAAGAAATAAATTAGTATTTGAAAAGCAGAGGGGCATGTCGCTTCACCTCTGTGCCTCAGCCTCCTATTGATGCCTAATATATACAATATATTAGACTACACAAAAGAAAATAAGGTGTTTAAATAAAATAGCATTTGTTAATTTCATTTGTCCAGACTATCAGTATTCCATGTAAATTGAGCAAAGCAGGTGCTGATTTTTTGTGGATAAAATTTAAATTTTTTCTATTCACTTTGCTTACGACCTGCTATTATCCCCATTATTGTTGATAATAATGAATTACGTATCACTTATGCTTAACCAATTGAAATCTCTAGTTACAAACTGACAATACTGTCAAAAAAAATCACCTTACTTAATTCAATATCAAGTAACTCTAGGGAGAAAAATCAAAACACTCCACTGAATTTAATACTAAACATTTCAATGCTTCTTTCAAATTATCTCATAAGAAGGTTACTACATACAAAAAGAAAAAAAGGAAAGGACATACCTCATCATTTTGACATCATGCCTTTCCTATTCTTCCCTTCTTATTATACAAGTTAATCATCATTTAATCTCAAATACTCTAAATTCAGAGATGTTAAACCACACATCAATATTAGACTGTTGTAAGTGCTTAAGATAACAGTATATTTCAACTTGTGATATACTTATATTCATATATAACTACTGCACAGTCAGTGAAGTAAATCAGTCTTGATTTTTATATTTAAAGATGTAATTGTGCTTAAGTTTATACAACTGAAGAGAATATATGCTTCCAGTTCAATGAATGCTGCTCTATATTCCAAAGTGTAGCTTCAAATAGTTTTGAATACTAGAAAATCTGCTATCAAAGTCACAAAAAGTAAAACACACCCAAGTAAAATCATCTTAACTTCCCAGGTAATTTTCTAATCCTCTTTGTAAACCGATCTAATTTGACAATTTGTGGCCAGTCATCTGTTGTCATTGTCTTAGAAAAGAACTGAATGTGTTTAAATGTTGTCATCAAATTGAAGTGCACAGATACATCTAACATTTTAAAAGAGCAGAACAAATCAAAGAAATGCAACACAAATCAAATACTATTCAATTATTCAAATAAGTCCATTCTCCTCCTGAAAGCAAGCTTATAGATCAGATAAATACCAGAATAGCTCCTTCTTAATTCTGAAAATGAATTTACTTACCTTGGCCCTCTGAGGGCAGTATTACCTAACACATAGACAGAAATTTCAGAAAACAATCTTTACCTACCATTCTAATAAAAATAAAATTTTAAAAATGAAATGGGCATATTTGCTCATTATACCTGAATATTTCTTTTCTCATCATTATCTGTAACTCTACAAGCATAATAATCTGTTTTCAAATGTTTCTAGTAACTTTAAAAGGAAAAATTTTCTTAAAACTAAGGCATCAGGAAGAAAAATACCTTGAAACCTCAGTATCATAGAAGTCATCCAAAATACAATAAAATGAAAAATTATATAATGATTCTACATTGCGTAAACACTCTATTAAGTTCCTAATGTAATGTTTTCTGTCAAATAATTTGTTTTTAAAAACTGCAGGACATCAAAACATTCAAACTTTCTTTCAGTAAAGACAAAGTGATTCAAAGAAATTAACATCTATTCACAAGATTTTTTCTTAAAGGCAGTCAATATCAATAGCCTAATTTTTTACAAATCACTCATTTTTTAATTAAATATATAAATTGACAACTTGGTAATATAGGGGCTCAAATCACTCAGTTTTCATAACTGATTCTGTAAAAATCTTTATATAGCAGAAGGATTATCAATTCTAGAATCTAAATCAATGTGCACTGGGTGTTTTATTCCTTTTCCTATTTCACAAAAAGTAGGGGGAAAGTTTCCTGGTATTCACTTATAAAAGATGTTTTTGGATGTACAAAACACTGAGTAACCCTATATAATCCAGTGATATAATGACCTTTAATTTAAGAATAAGTGTTAATCTTCATGTCAGCGTTTTAAGTTTCATATATAAGTTAATCAATGATTATCCAAATGTAAATTTCACACCACTCACCCTGCCCACGCCCAAAAGAAAAGCCTAAAAAGAGCTAACTATAATAAGTGATCTATTGAAGGGAGACAAAAATTATTACAAGTAGGTAAATAGCAAATCTACTTTTACACAGCAAGATCTCCCATGGTTGATAACGGTGGCCATTTAGTAAAAATGTTCTTTTATTTAGATTTTGTGTTTACTTTTAAGAAAAGTTCTTGTTTTTATAACTTAAAGTATAATTCTCTACTCATGAAGTATGCCATTATCTTGTATAACTTTGAGTAAATTAGATTTTCAAAATTTGTACTATTAGAATTAAACAGTTTTATTCTTTCTAAAGTATATGATACCACGGATATTTTAAGGTCAAAGAAAAAAATTTAAGTTATATTTGAAATCTTTCTTTACTAAAACAAAAAGTACAATGAATCATCTTAACAGAGTCAGTTGAACATACTTCAAATGCAGAGAAAGGAAAGAAGGTCATTTTATAAAATTCTTTTCTATAATAAATATATGTACTTAAGTTTAAATATCTCTTCAGAAAGATGCCAGGAAACAACAGCTGCTGTTCTATGCGCTTTCACTTAAAAGTATAAAATATGAACTTTGACGCTGTGTTCCAGTCTCAAGCAAATAAGTGACTTGCTTAGCCAAAAAAATACACGAACTTCACGGTTTATGCCTTTCCTGCCTTTGTATCTTAATCATCTTCTGTTCTAAAAAGTGCTACCAAGTTTACTAACATCTTTAATCAGATTTTCTTGAAACTAAAACACATTAAAAATTTTAAGCCAAAACATTTAGCAAGATGCCTTAAAGAATATGTCAGACAGCAAAATACTCTTCTGTTTTCAACATACTGGCCAATATTTTTAAAAATTACTATTCATGCAGGATTTTTATGAGGCACAATTCAAATACATATTAAAGCTAGAAGTTCCTAAAGTTTTCTGAATTATTCTGAAAATATACCAAGTAGAGTTTTATTCACTTATGAAAATGTCCTCATAATTAAATAGCTTCATCCTCATCTTGATATCACTATGGATATTTCTACCTATTTGGTACTGAAAGTTGTTTTTGGTAAACATATCATTAAAAAAAATTACACTTTTAACACTTCACTATCTGTGTATGAATACTAGCATCCATCATCACGGGCCACTAAGCATTAAATGTCCTGATCTGAAGTCATCAGCATTGCATGCTTGCATGCAAAGAGAGGTTTATTTTTCTAGTGTAACCAATTTATTCTTTCAAACAAAAATAGAAGTCCTCAGTCACTATATCCAGTCCTGTGAACCACTCTTAGATACTGAATTAGGCAGCTCTCCCAGGTGCAACATCCCTTGGCCCCTTGTCCAAAATTACTGAAAAATATTTAATTAAATGAATACTGACAGAAACAACAATTTGAAAAAAACTTTAAACAACCACAACCTATATCTGTGTGGGAGTTAATCATACTCTACCGAATTTACTGACTCCCTCAAGTCAAAAAGAGCCATTTCCTCTTTACTCCTCTAAAAACACTTATGCTTATCTCACCACATTCATCCCTATATGAACTTGATCAGTTTCTTCATCTGCAAAATAAAGAGTCATGACAATCAAATAATACTTTAAAATTCCATGAGGAGATGAAACATTATTTTCAACATTGTTTGGCCATTATAATCATCATATTTATTAACTATAAGTATTCCAAAATATTATTTTAAAAATTATAACAAAAATGCAGCTTAAGTATTAGCTGTAGCAGAGAAAAAGTCAGCTCCAAAATAATTTGATTAAAGCCATGAATTAACATGAATTAATAATTTGAATTAAAGATATGAATAACAATTCTTCAGCAATGTCATACTGAATTTTTAAGTAGAAATATATTTTAGAGAATAAAATATGAAGTCATCACTGAATAACCACTAATATCATACCTCCAAAATATTTATATTCAATGGTCTTCTTGACATTCTCTTTGAACAACTGATCTCCCTCCATATTTATGAAACAATCATAAATCACTAAATAAACATAAGGTTCCAAGAAAACAACCTTTTATCTGTGACCATTCTCTTAAACAGCCTCTACAACTTTGTACTCTCAATTTGTAATAGTCAGAGCATTATATAAATACTCCAATTGAAATACCTACAGACTTCTAGAACTTGCATATAACACCTATGGCAAATAAAACATTACTAACAGCTACTATTTAATTCTTTGAGGACATTCTAAATATATTATCTCATTCAGTCCTCACAAGATTCTTGAATAGCAGTTACTGTTTGTTATTGTTTCCTTCTATTAACAGATGAAGAAATTCAGATTTAAATAGTTTAAGTAACTTTCATAAATTCACTCTTCTAAGGTAAATCTGGTCTGTATAACTTCTAAGACATTCTGTCTTTAATATTTCAATCACCTCAATATGTACACTAGCGTGTACTAATGAGATTTATCAAATATCTTGAAGAAATAAGAAGTAATACATGATTAATAAAGCACAGACCTAAAGCTTGCTTTTGTCAGCCACTCATTAACATCCTGACTGCTGGCAAACCACACTCTCATTTTAATAATACCTCTACCTGGAAAATGACATGTTGTTTGCCCCTAAACATAGTAGGGATATTAAGATCGACTATGAAACTATAAATGTATGTACATAATTCTACATAAAAAATATGGACACATTCATGGCCATCCATATACAGGGAAATAAATACAAAAGACAAAGGAAAGGTCCAGTGTAGCTGATCATTCTCTACACGTTTTCAGCAAATACAAATTAGAGTCACTTGAGGAAAAATTGACTGTGAGTTAAAAAGTTTTGCTAGATAGACCTGATCTCTATTTCTTTACGAAGAGTAGAAAATAACAGATAACCCTCCTTTAATCCTTTCATAAAGACATTACTCTAGACACAAAGATCTGTCAGTATACTAGCCTATCAACCACGCTTTTGGCATTTCTGCTTAATAATTATGCAACAAAACCCTAAATATTTTAGGAAAGCATGAGTTTACCAAGAGTCAAAATAAACACTCTTTAATTCTCCATATATGTATTTTTGTAATATAAATCAAAATGACCAAAAAAAGGAAAAAGGAAAGAAAAGTCAGGGCTTCTCTTTTCTTTTTGTAGTCATTCCATTCATATTGTGATCAGTTTTGAAATTTTACAAAAATTTTAGTTGTTCTAGAATATAAGTACTATTGAAAAATTTTACCTAACATCACTACTCTCAATTATTTAAGGTCAAAGTAAAAAAATAGACATTTAAATAAATATACTCACTTCTACCTAAATATGAATGCTATCACAGCATTTGAAAACATTCCACATATATCAAATCTCTAATACCTAAGGACAAGAATGGATCAGAAGGAAATATACAACCAACTCTTTAATACTTGACGAAAATACATGTCTGTCATTTGTAAAATCAACAACAACCAAGAGAAAAAAAGTATTAATCAAGAAAGGCTGGGTGACTATATAACTTTGTTTCACAACTAGGAACATCTAAGTTCAAAGTACTATGGAATTACTTAGTAAAACAAATTCTCTATCTCAGCCCTAGTGGCAGGCTACAAAATCAATTCAGTTTCAAATAATAGTTTAAGTACTAACTAGCATTAAACTGTTAATGTATGCATTAAGATCACAGCAATTCACCTGAATGATTTCTTAATCAAAAGCTCCTGTTGTCAGCTGTTTACACCTAACATTAACCAAACAGGTTAGCTATCATCTACGGAGAAGTAAGAAAAGTTTGTATTGCCATTTAAAGAAGGAGTTGCTTTCTAAAACCAGACATGAACAAGGGAGGGAAGAGGAAGTATTGAACCTCTAAACTAATTAACAAAATAAGGGGAGGGGGCACGCAGGAAAACAATGATAATTAGGATGTACCCTTGGTTAACCAAATCCACACATACATTCATTCTGTATATGCACAAACATCAGCAGCATCATAAACCGTCTCAAGTTCTAGCCATTATTCAGTTCGACATCTGCACATGTTTATGCGTCTCTCCAAACAACCTCTTGAACACCCTGCTGGAGCTGTCATTTTTTTCTTCTCCCTATCTGGCAGATGGCAAGTCAACAATCGGCATCAACAGCAGCCGAATATCTCCCCCTCCATACTACCCCCCTAAACAGACACAATAATAACTTCTTTGTGCTTCCCTACAATGCAGCTGCTTAAACCATTTCGCTACAAGGCTGCTTTGCCTTAATAAAAAAAAAAAAAAAAAATCCCTTCTGTCAAGTCTAAAAAGCAGCATAATGTTAAGCAAGCTAAAGCCACAGCACAGCTGCAAACGGGCAGACACATTGACAGCTCCTCCCTTAACAAAGCCCTGTGAATTGAAGGGGGTTCATCTGAGGCTCACACAGTAATTAGTATAAAAAAGTCCGACAGCCTCTATTATGCTAAGGGAAAAAAAAAACTGGACAGAACTGGGCTGCTGTTTTGCGTCAAGAGTTCTGCTGCAGAGTAGATAAATCATGTTGGGTTTTTTCCTCTCTTTTTAAAGACAGTAATAAGGAGGATGAGAGAAGCTAATTTGAAAACTTGGACACAGTAATTGTACCATATGGTGAGCATTTATCCTTTCTGAAATGCATGCTAACAGTCACTTACATGCACACTGCTTTGTTTTACAGTTGTTATTCTCTCTACCATATTCATAAAATGGATTTGAATATCTGATACTCAAGAGAAGTTGTGTGTAATTAGCAACAGAATTGCCTAGGTTTAATTTATTGGCCTTGCACTACAATCTAGTAAAATGCAAAACAAAATTAAACATCGTGTCCACTTTGTAAAATGTTTTTTCTTTAACTCAATAAAAAACTAATTCATTATTGAGTGTTTCTAAGTTAAGGTACAATATATTTTGAAAATTCCAACAGGATAAACTATGGCTGTTGATAAGATTTCTACTAACCAATTTCAAAGACACTATATCATACTGAGAAGGACCTTTCATTAAGATCATCTAGTTGAATTCTATATTTCACTGAAGTAGATGTAACTTTTCTTCATATGTATCAGTAAACCTAGATGCAACAGAATCTCCTTGTGTCTTAAAATTTTTCCAAGGAATTCTGTCAATTATTAAGTAGTTATTAAGTATTACATGCCAAGCACCATACTAGGCACCAGGAGAGAATATGGAAAAGTTTTCACATTTATCTAAAAATCTAAGCATAGACTAATAATATTTTCGTTTGTCTACTTCAAAATTCTATAAAACTCTGCCTACTATTTGAAAAAAGGACTTCAATAACCTTGATGCATTGCTATCAAGACACAATACATATCAAAATATTTTTCTGACCAAAGTCACTGCATAGAAAAAAATGTAAGATTAGTTTAATCAGAAGTAAATTTGTTTTAATGCCAGTTGTATGCCCCTTTAAGATAAATTCTGTTTACCTGCTGTAAACTATGTCGTAAACACTCTGATATGCTCAACTGGGACTCAAATGAGTCCTTGAAATTTTAAGTGGAGTAATATCATTGCTCTGAATTTCTACAATTTACATGTGGCCACAAGTATCTTTCGAACAATATATTTGGGACATGAAAAAGCAAAATATTTTAAGCAATTATTAGCTTAACACAGAACTCAGAGTCCCTACTAAAGCTTAAAATAATCTGTATCTTTAAAAAACATATATCAATGGTAATAATTTCCCAATACTACTCTAGAAGATTGTGACCCCCACCCAGGAAATTAGGCATAATTACATTCAGAACGAATGACCCCATCAAAGTTCCATGAATAATTTTCCATACTAAATCTCTATTTTGGCTTAAAAGAAATAAACTTCATCACCCACTACTAATATAGTGGCTTCCCTTTATGCTACTAGTATTGGGCCATATGATCAATTCATCTTAGATAAAAATACTCACTTTTGTATGCTGCTTTACAGTTTACTAAACATTTTCATATATTAACATGGGTCTTAAAAGCTCATTATGCTGGATCAGCTTTGACATATGCAGATGTTTTGAGAAATATGTGACCGGCAACACATGTCTGATTCTGTATATTTTCAAACCAGGTGAATACTACTGTATTAACAAGGTCATGACATTATCTGGTGTTAAACAAAAAAAGGATCAATCTACAAAGAGGGAAAAATCATTCCTTTTCAAAAAATGTGCACAGAAACAATATATAATAACTATTCTTGTTAATTAAATGAGTAAAAGAAAAAAGAGAATAGCATTATTTAGAAAATAGGTTCAAAGGTGACCAAATGACTGATCTCTTCATCACATAACGATAAAAAGCCACGCTTAGTGGAGAAACAAGAACTTGTTTCTATTTAGGAAGATCAAGTTGAAGATATGTTTGTAAGCTCAATGCACCATTTAGTTATAATACTTAGGGTGAATGGGATGTGACTATAAGATCTGAAAATAGAATAATGATTGGCTTGACTTCGGAAAAAATGTTATTATGGCATTTGATCAACAGTTTTTCTTAGCTAAACGTATCAACAATTTCTAAACTATCTGAAACCATTTTGCATTATGTCAATGAAAACAATGCAAAAAATTTAACTGTAGGAAAAAAGTGACTATTTTAAAAGCTTCTAATAAGCATTTGCCAAAAATGTGAAGTTTTTAAAAAATTTTTATTCAAAATATTACAGAGGTACAAATGTTTTGATTACATGAGTTGCTTATGTACTGCTTGAGTCAAAGTTATAAATGTGCCCATCACCCTGATAGTATGCATTGTACTCATTGGGTATGATTTCACTCATCCCCTCCTCCCTCCTGCTTGATTTCCATTGAGATTTACTTCCATCTGCACACAAGAGTGCTGTTTGGTTAGCTCCAATTTAATAGTGACTACATGTGGTGTTTGGTTTTCCATTCTTGGAATATTTCACTAAGGAAAATGGTCCCCAGTTCCATCCAGATTGTTACAAAAGGAATTAATTCATTATTTATGGCTGAGTAGTACTCCATGGTATACATATACCATATTTTATTAATCCACTCATGTACTGATGGGCACTTGGGTTGATTCCACACCTTTGCAATTGTGAATTGTGCTGCTCTAAACATTTGAGTGCAAGTGTTTTTTGATAAAATGACTTTTTTTCTTTGGATAAGTACCCAGTAGTGGGACTGCTGGATCAAATGGTAGGTCTACTTTTAGTTCTTTAAGGAATCTTTTTAAGAAAAATACTTCCTACGTGTAATCATAATTCTTATATCCTCAACCTAAAGCGGGATGGGGAGAACTAAATTCAGGTTATAGAATAAAGTTGTAAGAAAATGTTTATAAATTAGAATTACAGAGCCAAATGATACTAGTAGGTCTGCTAAGTGTTCTTATTTTGATTTACCTGCAAAGTATATTTTAAGAGCTCATATATGTCACAAAAGTAACTAGTTGATATCTTCTTATTAAACGTGAATAATTGAAGTCCTCATGAAAGGTTTAGCAGTATAATTCATAATGTATGGGGTACTCTTAAATTCTTGCAAATATTTGGTCAAAGGATGACATACCACTAAGAAAATACTGCAATGGTCTATTGATGCATTAACCAAAGATGGTAAAACCTGATCCCAGACATTGAAATGCAAACAAAAAAGTCCCACCACATTCATATGAACTTCCTTAGTAGAAATTCAAGTAATGCATTAGTTTACAGCAAACTTTCCATTTCTATCATAAAAGTAAATCAACCAGTAAGAATACCCATCATAGAATTTCAAATTCAGAAAGCCAAGAAATTAAAAGTAAAATGATTATTTAAGTATTTTATACTGATGTGGAAAAGAATGGAAAGAGGAGAGGTCATGTCTAGAACAGTATTCAGAAGCAAGCCTCAGCCAAAGATGTACCCCTGATACTTGTCTTTGACCTTAGTGCTCTATTAGAGCTCTTTCAGTTGCAAGGAACAAAGACCCATCAAAGCTAATATAAGTAAAGGGTTGTTCACTGTAATAACACCTCATCCAAAGAAATGCACTATACAGGTAGACCTTGTGTAAGTTACATCTGGAAAGTGTAATCCTAGCATTCTGGGAGGCAGCGGTAGGAGGATCACCTGAGGGGAAGAGTTTGAGACCAGCCTGAGCAACACAATGAGACCCCATCTCTACAAAAAAATAGAAAAATTAGACAGGCATAAGTGGCATGCTCCTGTAGTCCCAGCTACTTGGGAGGCTGAGGCAGGAGGACTTCTTGAGCCCAAGAGTTTGAGGTTGCAGTGAGCTAATATGGTGCTACTGCATTTTAGCCGAGGCAAGAGAGAGACCCTGTTTCAAAAAATAAATAAATAAATAAATAAATTCCTACCCCACTCTCAAGAGACTTGATTTTCTTATTTCAGATGAGATCAGGTGCATTCAGGATGGCATGGCCATAGACTTGATTTTCTTATTTCATAATGCCTCCATCCTCCAACTCCCAAGAATTGTTCTAATTTATTTACACTATAACTCCCTGCTATCTGCAAGATTTTTGTATCAGTTCCCTAAAACAGCATTCCAGATTTTTCTCACTATCCTTTATTCATCTCCTCTCATTGAGTTCCACACTGACTCCTCCTCCAATTGGAGTCACACCCAATTTCTCACTCCCCAGTTCAACTTTAATTTTCTTGAATTCCAATTCTAATTCCTAATAAATGAGAATTAACTTTCAACTAAACCAAATTATTTACTCTAATCATTGTTGAATATATTAGTGAAGGTAATGCTAGCTGCTGAAAAGAGATCAATCATGAGATCTTAATTGTTTTGCATAATAAGAAATTTGTTTTTGGCTCATGTAAAGTCAAAACAAATGTTCCTTTTCAGTGAATGGTTCTCCAGGCAGTGATTCAGGGACCCCCCACCCCACCCTCAGAATCTTTCCTTCTAGATGCTCTGCCATTTCCTTGGTTTCATGATTGCCATTAGAAGGAGAAATAGAGGACTGAACACAGGAGATGTTTATGCGCCAAGCCTAGAAGTGGCAGGCATTAATTCTGTTCGTATTTCAGTGGCCAGAACTTAGTCTTATGGCCACATGTAACTTCAAAACAGCTGGGAAATATAGTCTAGATTTGTGCTGGGGCGGGGATGTGGCGAGGGATGACATGTACAAATGGATTTAGTATACAACTAGCCAATCTCTGCTATATTGAACACCTATTTTAGGTTCTTAAATAAATTCTTACTTGACTGCCTTGGTGTTATAGGAGACAGATAAATGAAAGCAACTTATATCTAAAAAAGGTTAAAATGGTAATTTTATGTTATGTATATTTTAGCAAAATAGAAAAAAAAAAGCTTGAAATCTTTTCGGTGAGATCAAATATAGAGATATATGAAAGAAATAGTAAAAAACATTTTCAATATTAAAAAATACTAAATCAAATATAAGCAAGTATCAAAATATAAGTAAAAGATAAGTGTAATTGTCATGTCCTTTATCACACTACATAGAGTTCTATGATTTTTATTCTAAATAGGGTCTCAGCCTGGCTTGGCCTGGTTGCTCTGGTCTAAAAGATGTTAGGAGAAAAAGAAACATATTTGGTAGTATCACAATATTGCCTTAATTCAAGAGTTAAATCAGTTAAAGAGGTACTCTCGTCAAATATGAGTATCTTTTAAAATTATAAAGTAGATAATCATTAAGAGTCAAATGCAATTGGGGGCCAACCAAACTGCAAGACAAGAGGTGACTCTTGTCTTTCTCCATTTTATTTTTTACATCTTCCTCGATGTTCCAACTATTCCCAAGAGCTCATGGCATATTTTCAAAAAAATAAGCATATCAACCATTCTTTTAAAGTATATGCTACAGTGCATTCTGTTGGCAAACAGGGTTAATGTTGGGGTTCAGGAAACAATATGCAAAGTATCGCACTTTGACATGCTGAGTACTTTGAACTAAAGGACATTAGAAGGCCTCAGAACCAAGGTCTCTTTGACCTTCTCCTGCCCTCCTGTCTCTTACCCCTCCTTCACCTCTGAAGTGAGTCAAAGAAACCAGAATTCTTCTTCCCCAAGGCAGGTCATAAAAACTAGAACTCTTCCCCAAAGCCAGCCATAAAAACTAGAATCATTACTCTAACCTTCTCCCATCTTTTTGTCTAGAAACTGGCCATAAAGAAATTCTCTTGCCTACCCTTGTCTGATGGTAAGTTATAAGACCCTCATTCCAGAGGGGTCCTGCCCCAAAACTGGGAGGAAGAAATGTTACAACAGAGGTGCCAAGAAGAATCTGAACAGACAGGCCTTGCTGGGTTTCTCCACTCAGTCTATTAGCATTAAGGCATACCCTTTTAGTTCAATCATATTTCTACATGGCTGTCCACCCTTCATCGAACCTAAGCACAAAAATGCATAGTTGTCCCTGTATCTTTGGGATCTTCATTCTGAAGATTCTCATGGCATGTAACACTATGGTTAATTTGCTTTGCTTTTCTCTTGTTAACCTGTATTATGTTATAAAAGTGCTGGCCATAACCCTTATAATAGAGAGGAAAGGGATTACCTGCTTTCTGCCCCTATACCACCAAATATAAGTATTATAAGTAATACCCTTATAAGTCTTATATTTTCTTTTACTATTTTTTATATCATGGAGAGAAAAGGAAATTAATCACCCTGGGAAATTTATTATTCCAGTGTAATTCTAACTGATACCTTATTTAAGAAGGTATCAATATATACATAGAATTAAAGAATGGCCCTACTAAAAGGAAACAGATATTAGTGTGGTATTACATAATGCTTCCGTTACTGCCATACAAGGCACATCAGAGGTCAGATAATTTTTTTAAAAAAAGATAAAAGTAACCTGGGCATTATAATTTTCAATTTGTAAATCAGATTTAAATTTCTTCATATAATATAATAAAATCTCTAAAAGAACCAAGCATAAAACATTCCAAATAATTTCTAAACACATTTTGGAAATGAATACATTTCAATTTTAGAGTCACTAAAGTTTAAATAGCTTAAAAGGTCACAGTAGGTGTTAATGTTATTCTAATGAACAAAATATTTACCATTAAGAATAATTCATATATTTTGATATATCTGCTATGTTCATGTTGCAAATACTAGACTGCTGGCTTAACTTTCTGTTTATATTATGCTTACATTTGAACTGGTTATCATAAAAGAGAAACACTATAATACAAAACTTTAAAGAAAAAGATATTAAAATAGCAACAACCTACATTTATAACATAAAATCATAATTCCATTTAAAGCAGTTCCATCAAAATTTTAACACTTCTAAAACACATTCCACGCATGCTTATAAATAAAATGGTAAGGAGAAAAATAACCAATCACAAAAATTTGTTTTACAAAAGGCACTCCCCCATCATATAACTTCATCATTTTCAGTGACCATCATACTGCCAAACCAAAGCCTAAATAAAGTCAAAAAAGGTCCTTAAACTACATATAAGAAGTCAACAAATTCTTTCAGACTATCAGGAAGAACAAATTCCAAACTGGAGAACTCTGTATGAGAATGACCTGCCCAATCCCCACTGAAAAAGACAGAAAGTTTCCTCCAAAATGCAGAGAAATGATGTAAAGATTCATGTCTTCAATAAAACATAAGCTAACTCAGAAAAAGAAATATCATGGTAAATTATACTTCAAATATTATATTAGACTTAAGCAATATAAAAACAAATGTTACTATAGGTACCTTGTCCAAGAAGTAATTAATCTTTCTCAAGAAAGGGACACCCATTTTCAAAATTATCACTTTTCATTCAACATTTATTATTTTCATTTAAAATATTCATCATGAAATTATTAATATGTATTATTCTTTTTTCTAATATATTAGCTTATAAGTAATAACAAGGTCTGAAAAATAATTTGTAAAAATGACTAGATGTTCTTATGCTCAAAATAAACCATAAATATTTTACCCAGCTCTTACCAGGTCCTTTACCAAGAAGCATTATTACAAAGTGTTATGGTGGAAAGCCTAGTAGGTGCTCACCACACAGGCAGATAAAGATTTCTCATGCAGAAATTATGATATATAAAAGTAATGAAGTTTATTTTATCCTCCTTAGAGGGGAGAGGGGGGAACAGGGAAGAGAGTAGGGAGATGGCATAGCATCCCAAAGAAAGAGAAGGGAAATGCCAGTGGTGAGGCCAAGTGGCTCACTGATTTTAAGGGGGACAAAGAGAAGGAAAAAGAAAAATAGTGATGGTTGTCAGCAGCAGGTAGCAGGTAGGGATGTCAAAGTCCAAGACTTGGTTTCCTGCCTTTCCCTTGGAGAAGGGATTATCACAGGAAATGTGACTCTGTCCTCAAGATATGATTAACGCTATAGTTTCGTTCTCCTGCTGTTTACTCGGGAACTCTATAAAAGCAAATTCTCAAAAAACAATTTTGAAAGAGAGAGATTTACATCTCTTTTCTGTCCATTCAGCTCCTTTCAGAAGTTGTGCAAAACAGAACTCCTGCAGGGTACCTGTTAGTGAGAGAACTCACAGGATTGATCTTTAATCATTACTGGGGAAATTGTGGGCTTAGATATTTTCTTGTTATTTTTGCAAGGCCGCCGTTTCACAAAGCAAGTAAAAACTCAATCACAATATAACAAAAATAGTGTTAGCTGGCATAGGAGACTGTTTTGAAGTGCTTTCTGAATACCTCAGTCTCACACTCAAATCAGGAGCATCTGTCCACCAACTGTCAAGATAATGTCTAGCCTAGGAGTTTTCCTGAATTCATCACTATTCATAGATGCCTGTCACTATTCAGAAAAAAGGAAAGAAAAGAAAGAAAATAAGAAAGAAAGAGCCATATTTTTAAAGCTATTTTGTTTTTTTCTCTATGTCCTGGTAGAGATGAGTATAGAATTTATCACTTTGAGCCAGTCTGCTCTCAAGCAACAACCCCTCCATCTCCAGATCTGAGAATGCAATTTAAATGTTCTCTAGAAATTGTAGATAATTCCCTATGTCATATTAGATTACCACTGATTCAAGGATCTGATCCCTATACTCAAAGCCCCTACCTTGTCATTGCTAACAACTAGAAAGTACAATCTAGTCATCAAACCCTATGGAAAATGGCACAACAAGGGACAGTGTGTTTCCATTGGTTTCTTTTTAGATAACACTGAAAAATTCAAGTTAAAGTTGTCCTTCTTAATAAATATCATTTAAAATTGATTCCTACGATACGTACATCCTTATTTTTAAAGTCAGATACAATAAATTCCATTTTTTAACAAACATACAAAGAATCCAGCAGGATATGGTGGCTCACACCTGTGATCCTAGCACTCTGGGAAGCTGAGGGAGGAGGATCGCTTGATGTCAAGAGTTCAAGACCAGCCTGAGCAAGAGTGAGACCCCGTCTCCACCAAAAAAAAAAAAAAAAAAAAAATAGAAAAAATTAGCTGGGCATGGTGGTGCACACCTGTAGTCCCAGCTACTGGTGAGGCTGAGTCAGAAGGATCACTTGAGCCCAGAAGTTTGAGGTTGCAGTGAGCTATGATGATGCCACTGAACTCTACCAACGGAGTAAGACTGTCTCAAAAAAAAAAAAAAATAGTCCTCAGATTACTCAGAAATGACTTTCTGAGCCATTGTGACAATGCGATACGAGACAGGAAAGGAAGTAGATAGGGCCCTAGCTCCTGACATCCTCAAAAGAAAAAGTAAGCAAGTGAAACAATACAAAGCAGAACAAAAGCCAAGAAAAACTAAGGAAAAAAAATACCCAAAAGAATTTATACAAAGGCAAGACTACCCCTCCTTACTGATTGTTCAGTTGTAGTATTATATTTTTTACTTTACATAGTAACAAGTTCAACTGGTTATATCTCTATTTTTAGTTTTACAAACCAACATATATTAGAGAACTATTATATGTGCAAATCAGTAATCAAGACCAAAAATTGAGAATCAATATGGAAATTAGTTTCTAAAGACATACATAATTTTTTCAAATGCAAAAGTGAGAAAAATTTTTCTATAGTCTATAACTTATGATACCTTAATACTAGTTATATTTTTGACAAAATTATGTATAAACATTTCTATGCTGAAATACATTCTTATTAATTTCCATAATTTAAGAGATCAGTCTTAAATTTTAGTGTAAATATGACTTACCAGGGGTATTTAATACAAATACATCCATATTCCAGGATTGATCTAAAAATTCTAATTCCAGTTTCTAGAAAATTGTATTTTTAACAAGCATCTCAAGGGATTCTAATACAGGTACCACAGCCCACTCTTTAAGAAATACTAACTTAAGAGCTAAATT
Source organism: Lepilemur ruficaudatus (assembly GCA_963574885.1). Classification (NCBI taxonomy): domain Eukaryota; kingdom Metazoa; phylum Chordata; class Mammalia; order Primates; family Lepilemuridae; genus Lepilemur; species Lepilemur ruficaudatus. The sequence goes on from CAUYRT010071294.1 coordinate 29,237, forward strand.
CCTCCTGGGAGAAGCTTGAATTTTAAATTAAAATCCACGCTTGTATCATTCAGCAAATCCCTGGTCAACAAAATATTTATAAGGTGCTGGGGGGAAAAAAGATGAAGCAAAGGCAACTACTGTTCTAAAACATCTTACAACATAAAAGAGGAGATCACGTACACAAGTAACAAACTATAAGTACAATAAGAAAAGTTCTAGAAAAGTGCTGACAGAGTTCCAGAAGGAAGAGCGTATTTTCATATGGAGGCAAGAGAAGCCTGAACAAAAGAGGTGAAACTTCTACACACTGAAGGACTGATGGGTAGGATTTCACCAGTGACTAGAATAAAGGAAGTACACTCCATGGGGGTACAGTGATATTGCAAAGGTGCAGGGCAAAGAAATTACATGTCCCTCTGTGAGAATAGGTGATCAATCTAGCTGGAAAACAGAGAAGTAGAACTCAGCCTTTTCTGTGTCTCTACTTCAGAGACAAGAATCAACTCCAAACAGTAACACTGCTCATTGCACACACTAGATTTGTAAAGACTGAGGATGGGGACACATCCACCAAAATAAGGTTCTCATGGCACCTAAATAAGATAAAATAATATGGTGGTTAAGAAACCATGTATCTTTACACTCCTTTTGAAGGTCACTTAGGCTCATTCAACATACAATCCAAATCTATTTACTTCTTCTAAAACACTACTGCCAAGAAAAATTACTGAAAATGGTAATTGGCTTATATGATTTGGGTACATTAATGAAAAGGATATATATTCTATATATATGTGTCACAATTGATTCAAACTGGATAACAGACACTTTATTATAATTTTTAAAGTAACAGATAAAAGTATGCATAGAAAGGTGTTTATGTCATTCACCCATTTATCAGGCAGTTAGCACAAGACTGGAAAGCTACTGCCCTTTTTAAAAGGTTAGTGGTCATAAAGGCCTAGCACCAGGCGGATCTGGAGTTTAACACCTCCAACATTAATGTCCATTATGCTGGTGAGTACTAACAGTCTTTTCAAATCTGTTTGGATTACTCTATTGCCAGGCATTTGATAAATATGCAGTTCCAACTAAAGGATAATCCACTCCCCAATATACACTGAATAGCCAAATCCATTTCAATTATTTATGAAAGGCACAAAATAGCAGAACAAGATTGATTATATATGTGTTAGAGAATGCTTAAGTAAATTCCAGTAGTAAAATCTGGAAAAATTCCATGGGTGAAGAGTAATTTTTTTTAATCTGTGAAAAAAAAAAGTGGAGTTAAAATCATTTGACCTACCTACTGAATGTAAAAATATTTTACTTCTATAGAGTGAACATAATGCAGGTAACAACCTAAAAATATAGAAAATATTAATATGGTCATATAGTAATACCTAAATTCAGTTTCTATAAAAACTTAAACAACAGTAATTTCTGAAATTATTTTAGAGAGATGTAGCTGAGTGCCATACAGTTATGTCAATTCTTACAAAATGTCAACATCCCCAAATAGCCAACTATCAAAGCAGTATTATAATTCTCTTATCTTTTTTCCTATCAATTTTCTTAAAAAACTCAGTCTTTAGTTGCTCAACTTATTAACCAATATTCTCTTTCTCAACCTAAGAGAAAATTGCTTTATCTATGAACAGGCACCCAGTCTCACAGTCATAAAGGAGCTGCCCAAACAACACAGAAGAAAAATGGACCAAGGGTGTAAGGTTGAAAATGGGTACGAATGCTCACATTAAGAGTCAAATTTGTCCTCTTTTATTGTTATCACAGCCCTTAAAAGCCAGGTATCCTCATAAAAAAGCAGGTAAGGATTTGGTAGGAATAGGGACAGAAAGGAAAGCAAAAAGGAACTTGTGCTACCCAAACACCTGGCATCCTTCAACAAACTCTAGCAATATAAAGTCACAGCAAAGTACATATGATTGTGCCAATCACCTCCTATTTAGGCAGTTGCAATAGGTGGCCTAGCCAAGGCTCCCTGCCTGAGCTGAGAAGAGAGATGTCGGTATTGTGGTAAAAACCTGCCTCCTCAGTCTTCAACAGACTCCTTCCACACCCCCAGGTTGTGACAGAAAATGAGCAATTCACACAAGTATAAATGTGAACACATTAACATTTAAAAGGAGCCCAACCTACATAATATGTACTGAAGCTGAATACATATTACTGGTCAAAATAAGGACAAGGCAGCTCAACCTGACATCTGTTAAGGGAGGAAAAATAAAGGGCACACAGTGGCCAACATTTAATCCTTGGGTCAGTCTTCATAAATCAGCCTACAATACCAAAAGTTTATTATTATAAGGATTCCTGTTCTTAATTGTAATTTATAGGTTGACACATGCAAAGCTGAAAACCCTATTCTTCTTGAAACAATAGCTCAGGGGTATTTAGAACTCATGAAACCAAGTTTCACATCCTCTTAGTCTACAGAAAAGAACTTCCGCCCTTATATTTCAAAGTATTTCTAGCAAAGAAAAAAAAGCACCAAAAAAACAAAGCATCATAACTGTAACTATTTTGTAAGTATCAAACTCAAAAATTCAATAGATCTGATCTGAGTAGTTAAAAGCAAAAAGATAAGAGAATTGTAATACTGCTTTGATAGTTAGCTACAGGGGGGTATTGACATTTTGGAAGAATTGACCTACGTATATGGCACTCAACTACATCTCTCTAAATGTAATATCACCATTCCAACAGCTTGAAGTAAAATGTTGTAATCCCATGGCATTAATAGTTTAATGGAAACAACACACAACTTGAAGACTGAAACTACCAATTGCCTAAACGATTCCAAGAGACCCTGGTCCTGGCAAATGCTTTGATTATTCATTACAGCAGCTTCCTAAAACACCCATCAACTATTCAATGGGAAGTAGCAACAGTTTGTTTGTAAGTTTCAATCTCTTGCTGTTGTATCATGATCCTTACCCAATCCTAATCACACACACACACACCCCTTTGTATTGACTCACTCCCAAACAAACTTTGGTTCTCAGTACATGCTGACCTTGCCTTCTTCCCTCTAAGACGTTGCCAAAGCTCTGTCCAAGCGGTGTTCTCCCTTTCTGTGACAGGCAATCAACTCAGCTTTGTCTTATCTATAGGTTATGACGGAAATATTTAAGGAAGCAGTAGTTGGCACAGTGCCAATTATAAATTCTAATCATTCAGGAAAAAATTTAAGGGGTTTTTATGAACTTGCAGCTGGCTAATGCATCATACCAGCAATTATGAATTTAGATCATAAAACCTCTTAATTTTACTTAAAACTTTATAAGAAGGGATAGGACCAGATAGGTAATCACAATGCTCTTCTGGAAAAACTGTTCTGGTCCTATGCTGTCAGTTCTTCAAGATTTCAGAGGATAACCAATTGAAAGAAAACTTCAAAACAAATAAAACCTTAAGGCTAAGATCAGTAAGTTTAAAACATATGTCACTAAAATTCCAAACCCATTTACAGTCTACAGACTCTAAAGCAAGAGTCATGTGCCAGACTTCCAAAAAAGAAGAAAGGAGTTATTATGGAAAAAAGCTTCTAAGGAAAATCTAGTCTTTCTTTATAGAAGAGAGTCCTAAATTGAGTCACATAGACCTCCAATATTTAGGCAACAGGTAGTAAGTGTATCAAGTATCAATAAAAGATCAGAAAGGAATAGCCAATGAGTTAGGAAAAATCAAGAAGAGATTTCAAGAAGTCAGTTGCTAATTGTGCTGAATGATATTGAAAGATAAGATAAACAGAAAAGTTCACATGGATGACATTAGTGATTTTGAATAGAGTCTTGTCAGTGGAATAGTAAGAAATGTAAGTAGACAATAATTTAGAAATTCGAAAAGTAACTACAAGGTGAGAAAATGTAAGTTGACAGTGTGGATAAATCATTCAATAAATTTTATTAAAAGAGTAAAAGCAGAAGCAGAGGCAGTAGTGGAATGGAAAGCAAAGTATAAAGTGAAGGCTTTCCTTTTTAGGATGGAAGACACTCAAGCAAGTTTATATGCCAATGTGAACGATAAAGTAGTGAGGGTGATGTTAAGAGAGGGAATAACTAAATTCATTTGTCTCTAAGAAGATAGGAAGCAATAGAATCCAAAATACAAGTGAAAAGAAGAACATATGCACTGAATTTAAAGCAGCAGAATATGGTGGAAACATAAAATGGTACAACCTTTTCAGAAAAAAAGTCAAATGCCTTATAGATTATTAAGAGTCATGAAAGTAACCATATCCTTTGAACCAGTAATTTCACTTGTAAAAATTTACCTAAAAAAAAAAAAATCCGAAATCTATCCTAACTACCTAATGATTAAGGAGGACTATTAAGTAGATAATTATAAAATGCTTATGAAAAGTTCTCAGTGATATGGAAAAATGTTAATAGTATTATGAGAAAAAGGCAGAATACAAAATTCCAAATGTTGAATTTCAAATACATAAAAATATGTACATAGAAGATGAGGAAAACACAAAATATTCATAACTTATCTCTGGATCATAAAATTATAGGTTATAATTTTCTTCTTTATGTATACTTTTCATTTTCCCCAATGAGAATAGGTCATTTTTAATATTAGCATAAAATAACTTACTTCTGTTTTGCCTATACTTTCAATGTCTCCCTCTATACTGACTCCTTCCTAAGAGTATTAAATATTTGTATGTTTCAGAGATATCTTTGGATTATTTCTGTTTATAGTATAAAAATGTATATGTCTCTGGGACATTAAAAGCTAACCACCACAACCCAAAATGAAAGCAAAAGAATGTAATACTCTGCTATAGATACATATTGAATATTATGTAGCTGTGTCAGTTCATTCATGTTTTCTACCATCCATACTTTTAAGTAAAAACGGCATGACAATATCTCCAATAATAAAGCAATAGAGAACACACAAATCTACAAGAATTTAGAGAACACTTGCTTTTATGTAGCAACAAGAAGAACTGAGGGTGCAAGAAGAAGTGTTGACAGGCATGATCTGAGTCACTCTTACTGGATGATCACAGTAGAGCAAGAGTAACAAGAGTGAGCTCAAGTGTCCTCCTTGCACATATCAAGGCCAACTTCAAATAAGGAAACACAGACTTGGAAAGTAGCAGCCACTGCTGTTTTAAAATCAATAGAGCAATTATTGTTAAAGCCTTCTTTATCCAAAAAGGGTATTCTGTGAAGAAGAGAAAAAAGGAGCCACTGGAAGTGAAACACTGAAAGATAATTTTTACATAGCCAATATCTCAGCTCATGGAATTATCACATTTGTAAACTAAGGATTTGTGCCTCTCTTTAAAGTAACATCTTTTGAATCAGAAGGCTCTGGGTTAGAATTCTAGCCCCTCTGTTCACTAACTGTGCAACCACAAACCAATTACTTCATTAATCCTCAGGATTCTCACTTTTAATTTTGGGATTATAATAACCTTCCTGCAGGCTGGGTGCAGTGGCTCACACCTACAATCCCAGCACTTTGGGAGGCCAAGGTGGGAGGATTACCTGAGGCCAGGAGTTTGAGACCAGAATGGGCAACACAGCAAGACCCCATCTCTACAAAAAATTTTAAAAATTAGCTGGATATGGTGGCATGTGCCTATGGTCCCAGCTACTCAGGAGGCTAAGGTGGGAGGATCGCTTGAGCTCAAGAGTTTGTGGCTGCAGTGAGCTATGATCATACCACCGCACTCCAGCCTGGGCAGCAAAGTGAGACCTTCTCTCTTAACAAAATTAAAAAATTATAATTAAAATTAAAATTAAAAAATATATACTATCCTATGTGTAGAGCTGTTAAAGAGGATGAAATGAAATTGGGAAACACCTAGTGAAATGCCTAATACATAATTACAGTTTTTAGTTTCTTCCCCCTAATTTCATTCACTTACCACCTTCACAATTTTCATCATATTGACATGCCATCTGAATTATTTACTTAATATTCCCTCTTCATATAGGGTTACATATTTTTTCCTAAATAAATTTAGCCTCATTATAACAATACTACCCACTGACAGGTTGAATATAAAAACAGATAACAGTAAGACCATATATGACCACAGAATTCTGACTCACAACCTTTGCAACCAGCCCAGGATGCCAAATCACAAGCTATGCAGCAAAGAGCCCAGAACAGTCAGGACTTCAGCGATGATGACCAGCTTCCCTAAATTTTGCCCCTGCTTCCAAGCCAGGATCAACTAGGGAAAGATAAAGATGCTCTCCAAATCAGTCACATAAAATACCGACCTCCAGCTTCCCCATGCCAACAGCCTCCAATCAGAGTATACCTAAAGTATTCCCTTTTTTCCACTATAAAGCTTTCCCACTCCCCTGCTTACCTTTGAGTCTACCAAAAGGAAGTCATAGTTGGTTGACCCCCTTGTTATGCAAGCTCTGAATACACAGTCTTTGTCCTCATTTGGGTCTGCTGTGGTGATTTCCACACCATGAAAGGACAGGTTTGACAGGCTAGTCATACTCTTCTAATATATAAAAATAAATAACTGAAAAACTTACCACCTAAAATAATCTCAAATGTCACACTTTGGGAAATGCTTCATTGCACTTGGGTTACAGACAAGATGTTGGCTGGCCACCTGTAGGATTCTCAGTGAAATAAGCCAACAATATTACCTCCTAAGAAGATAAAGTTAGCAAACTTCCTTTCTAATCTATATAAAAAGTGCCTTCCTTATTAACACTTCTAAATCAGAATTTCTAACGTCTGATAGTGCTAGTAGAATGTTTTTCAAAGGAAAGAAAACCACACTTAGACCTCTAGAATGCTAAGTCAGTGAGTGACCATCTGTGCACAACTTTATCAGGATCAGGCATGGAAGCCTGAGTGGATATAAGTGTGGTGGCGAGTGGGAAAAGACAACCATGACCATAACCTAATAGCTTTTATGGAAGGCCTGTGAACACCATTTGCATCCATATTTCAAAATGCAAAGTTTGAGGTCTAAAGAGTCCTACAAAAATTGGGCCATTCAACAACCTGGTACAAAGCTAAAACATTAGGAAATAAGAGAATGTAATTTGTTTCTTTGCTTACATATAGATCTATACATCCTAAACTTACAGGTTTTTTAAAAATTTAATTAACCTCCAGTGTGGATTGAGTTGAGCTATCCAATAAGCTTGGATGTTTCTTAATCTTTGGAATTATTAAATATGTCAAATGTGTTTTTAAATAATAACCTCAGATTCTAGTCTAGAAATTTGCAACACTACTTCTTCGTGGTAACTTTAAAGAGTTGTTATATAACTGACACTGGTTCATTAAAAAGAACAGGAAAAGAGTTTGTCTACTGATAATAAAAATTTAACTCAGTTCAGAAAAAAAAGAATAAACAACAAGTACTCTCAACAACTATATGGTGACACATCTATTGTTATGTGCATTTGCCAATCAGTATTGTTATCGTTCTACAAAGAATCCAGTGCACCAGACTGTGGCTAATTATGTATATTCAAGTGATTAGCAAGCACTTGTTGCCTCTTTCACACCACCCTCCAAACAGCAGCCTTTGAGAGGAGAATAGACTGCAAATTTATTGAGAGAACACTGTTAATCCTTTGGGGAGAATGTAAATGTAAACAGGACTACTCTACATCAAGGTGCTTTGACAACAACAATCATCTGCATAAACACATGCTCAACAACAAACAGGTGTTCTATTTCACAACTAGCACCCATTTGATGCTTTCAAGTAAGCATTATGCACAAACTGTTAGAAGTACTTTGAAACCAGCTGCAATTACTATAATTAGCTGCTTTCCTATAGTTGGTCTCCTTTTACCTGTTCAGTACTAGACTATGCCAATTCATATTCTCTAAGTACCATGACCAGTTCAGGACTTTCACTCTTACGGTATGAAAAGCAGACAAAGTAGACTTAATGTAAACTAGTTTAATCGGAACTTTCTGCAAAACAGCTCAATCAAAAATGCAAAAGACAAAACACAATATTTCTGTTTTAAAACATACATTAATGAGATAAAAGATAGCTATTTTTCAAAAGTTGCTTAAAGTTTTGACTCATAAAAGACCCAAATTATTGTGGTACTGACCAAATGGAAAAGCAAAAGGGGAAATATCTAAAGGTCCATCAACCAGCCTAGGCAACATAGCAAGACCTCACCTCTAAGGAATAAAAAGGAATAAATAAAATGTAGTGCCATACATTCAAATGGAGTACTATACAGCAGTTAAAATGCACGGCCTACCAATACCTGTAGCTGTAACCACACCATATGGACAGAGCACAAAAACATAATACTAAGTGAAAAATAGGAAATTTCAAAATTCCAAGAAGTAAAAGCTAACCATCATAAAAAATATGTAGTAACCAAATCAAATCTATATACAGTATTTCAGATTCAGTTATAGATCACCACAGTAAAGCGAATATTGCAAGAAAGTGAGTTACATGAATTTTTTTTGGTTTCCCAATGCATATGAATGTTTACACTATACTATAGTCTATTAAGTGTGCAATAAGCATTAGGTCTAAAAAACAATGCACGTATCTTAATTTAAAAATACTTTATTCTTAATAAATGTTAATGAAGTGAGCACATGCTACTGGATAAATGGTGCTGACAGACTTGATCAACACAGAATTGCCATAAACCTTCAATTTGTAAAAACCGCAGTAGGTGTGAAGTACAGAAAAGCAAAGCACAACAAAATAATGTATGTCTGTAACCATAAACATAATTCTAAAGTCAAAATTTTCAAATGCATTAATATAAAGCCCAGAAAATATAAAAGTCAAATACAGCAGAATCTCCCAACAGGAAAAATTTGGCTAGGCTGATTCTCTTAAAACCAATCCAGTCACAGATACGCTGTCAAGTCCATGATGGCCATGACTGTGCCAGCTCTGTATGCCACTGTATCTCCTGTACCTAGCCAGCAGCTCAAGTAAACAGTATTCGATCAATAAAGAATGAGTGAATGAATGAATATATGAGTGTGTGAATGAGTGCACAAATCAAAGTTCACAACTAAACTGAAATGCTGAAATTTTGATTGCGGACAAAAATATAGTGAAATATAGTGTGAACTATAAAAAGAAAAAAAACAGTCATGCATTGCTTGACAATGGGAATATATTTTGAGAAATTCACTGCTAGGCTACTTCCTCGTTATATAACATCATACAGTGTACTTACACAAACCTAGATGGTACAGGCTACTACACACCTACGCTATATGATAAAGCCTATTGCTCCTAGGCTACAAATCTGTGTATACGGTATGTTACTGTACTGAATGCTGTAGGCAATTGTAACACAATGGTATTTGTGCATCTAAATATGTCTACAAATAGAAAAGGTACAGTAAAAATACAGTAAAAAAGTTTTTTTTTTAATGGTATACCTATACAGGGGACTCACCATGAATAGAACTTGCAGGACTGGAAGTTGCTCAGGATGAGTCCGTGAATGAGTGGTGAGTGAAGGCCTAGGACATTACTGTATACTACTAAAGACTTTATAAACTCTGTACTCTTAGGCTACACTAAATTCATAAAAAATATTTCTCTTTCTTTAATAATAAATTAACCTCAGCTTATTGTAACTTTAAACTTAGCAATTTTTAAAAACTTTCTGACTCTTTTATAACACTTAGCTTAAAACACAAACACATTAAAAAGTATATTCTGTCCAAAGTATTTCTCTATATCTTTATTTTATAAGCTTTTTTCTATTTTTAAAATTTTTAACTTTTGATTTTTTTACTTTTTAAACTTTTTTGTTAAATACTGAGACAAACATACACATTAGCCTAGGCCTACACAGGGTCAGGATCATCAGTATCACTGTCTTTCACCCCCACATCTTGTCCCACTGGAAGGTCGTCAGGGGCAATAACACACATGGAGCTGTCATCTCCTATGGTAACAATGCCTTCTTCTGGAATGCCTCCCGAAGGATCTGCCTGAGGCTGTTTCACAGTTAACTTTTTTGAAGTAGAAAGAGCACACTCTAAAACAGCTAGTATAGTAAATACATAAACCAGTAACAGTCATTGATAATCATTATCAAGTTATTATATACCATACATAATTGTATGTGCTATACTTATATATGACTGGCAATGCAATAGGTTTGTACACACCAGCAGCCCATCAAAACATGTAATGTGTTGTGCTATAACATTACAATGTCACTAGGCAATAGGAATTTTTCTGCTCCATTACAATGTTATGGCACCACTGTCGTATATGTAGTCCATCATTAACCAAAATGTCATTCTGTGACATGTCTGTATTTTCAAATATTTGTAAAAATATCACTTTAATAAAATATTTGAAACGTTAATAACAGGCTATTCATACTGAAAATAATTAGTAACATTACTTTACAGCCAGAAAAATATATTGTTGTGCTTCCCCTCATAACATTTTTTATCATTTTCCTTCATTATTAGAGACTACTGTAGCATACCCAGCAATAAACTTCAGCATATGAGTAGCCAGGTCTTTGTTGTCATTATTACTACTTTTCCAACTATTTCCATCCTTTTTTATTAGGCAGAGCTGCGTAAGTGGGTGCATGTTTGACACAATCACATGTGGAAAACAAAATGTAGATCCAACTAAGGGGTTGGATCTTAGAAGTGCTTAGAAGTACTGGGAAAGACAGAAAAAAACGACAGTTATCTGAGATAGGGCCATGGGAAATAAGTAGAATGAATCTGAGGTTGAAAGCAAATATTTTAAATATTATTAAAAAGTGCAATTACTTCCTTTCACTAGTGCTAAACACAAAATATGCCCTAAATAAATATTAGGTATAGTGGTAAGTAATTTAGAGGAAGATGCATTTAGATTCAGTTATATTTAGCCTAAACCATCTGCCACATATTTAAAAAAAAAAAATCTGTAAAAATAAGAAAATGCAAGTGACAGACAGAAGGCTTGAGGTGGGGGTAAAAAGTGTGTGTTTTGTAGTCAGATACCTGGATTCAAATCCTGGCTCTGCCACTCATTATTCATGTAAACTCAATAACATTAATCCCTCTGAAACTCCATTTATTTCACTATAAGATTGGGTAATAATATAATAATGCCCACCACATAAAGTTGTTACATGGTATAAATTATTTTATACACACACACACACACACACACACACACACACAGAAAGAAAGCAAGTGCACAAGCTCAATTAGCATAGTGCCTGGCACATACTGTAGTGAGCAATCAACATATGCTAGAAATTACAATCACCAATCATCATCAGCTATAATAATCAATGTTCAGATTCCAAAAAATTGAGGTTAAGGAAACAACAAAAGTCCTCCAATGGCTGTACTTGATGCACAATGTAAACAGAATTTACTAGAAAAGAAAGGTATGAAAAAATGCTGAAAGAAGCATAGTTCTGGAAGAAAATGAAAAGCAAGAATCAGGAAGAAAATGTCTCTACATCGAAAGCTTTAAAAGTCAGTAAAACAACAGCTATAGAGCTGTTTTGTTCGTAAAGCTATTTCAAAGGCAAAACAAAGTAAGAATGGAGAATAGAGTATTATAGGACAATCTTAAAGAAATTAGGAGGTTGGAAAATACTACACTAAGTGCTAAGATAAAGAAATGGAAACATAACCACAAAATGAGAAAGTCAGGGCATATACCAATGTAAAACAAAACAAAACAGGGAGACGTACCAAGACTTTGCTCAAGACTCATTTATTTCAGAAAACGTCAAAGTCCATCTAATTCCATTCAGACAGATGCCACCCATATTTTGCTATTTTCTTTCCACCTTCCCAGTAGGTAACATCCGTGTAACTGGCACTTCATAGACACAAGTATTTGCCAAATAAATGAACTATGGCACATACAAATAGCATATGTAAAATATTATCTGAACACAGAGTAATCTCTTCAGCATCATTTCTCACTAGTCCCTTCCTCACAGACTTCCTCCAGCCCTACAGATCTACCTTCACTTCGAGAAAGGTGAGAGATTCCTTTTTGCCACACTTTTCTGGTCCCTCTTCCCATAACCTGCTTCCATTCCCGTGGTACTAGGTGACTCTTATTCTGTACCTTCAGAGGTTTCAGGCTCACCTTCACAACCTCTAGAAAGCCTTTCTTGGTTCTGTCATATGCAAAATGTATGAGCTTGGACATGTCACCTTTTTTCTCTGTGTTTCAGTATACTAATCTGCAAAACAGGGATAATAATAGCATTTACCTCATAAAGTTGTGAGAATTAAATGAGATAATTCATGTAAAGCACCTAAAATAGTGCTTGGCATGTAGTAACTGCTCAGTAAAGCACAGTTATCATTGTTATTCCCTAACCCCTAAATCCAGGTTAGGAGCCCCTTTTACTACCACTACTCCTCACTATTACTGTTATTTCCCTTTCCCTAGCACAGCATTTACCTGAAGTGTGGATTCTATCATGTTTTGCTAAGGAAGATGAAAAGTAGAAAGAGAAAAATAAGAACTAAGAAAAAAGTAGAAAGCAAAAGGAAAAGTGTTTATCTCAATACAGGGATGAGCAACAACAACAACGAAAAGGAGTGAAAAAGAGAAAAGGGAAAGGGTAGATTTCCTGAAGACATTAGTGAAATGAAACTTAACTCCTGTTTTAAGGATTTCAACAGCTTTCTTCTTGAGCCTACAAAGGTTCTATACTGCACAAGACAACTATGAGAGTCCACTAGGAGAAGTCACTGGATGACAATGATGAGAATAATACTGTTTCATAAATCAGATGAAATAAAATCAAGGGCAGAGGATTCCCCATCTAATCTGAGAATAAAAATCACATATAAAACTGACCTAGGCTAAAGTAGGACTCACTTGTAAATTATGAAAAGATTCACAAACACTAAAGTACTTTGGTTTCTTTCTATAAATTAACTGCTCATTTTAAAGCAATATAGAGTGGCATTATGACCAGAGGTTAAGATAACTAATATACTCAAATTGCACCAACTACATCTACAGCTCAGAGAAGTTAAATATTAATAGAAGAAAGTAACAGTGATTAGACTCTCCACCAAAAAAGAAATGTTTGTTTTTGCAGGTTAGGTCCACCATTTTTTCACATTTGCATCCTAATAGTTCTACTTGGTCTCCCCATTATGCAACAGTTCTTTACAATACAGCCAGCTACCCTGACAACTGGGTTCCTTTGCCAGAGTGGCTTTGTCTAAATCCTAAAGCTGTGCTGGGCTTTGCGCTGAGCCCAGTGGCTGCCTGTGATCTGAATGCCAATGAAGAGTACAGACCTTGTTGTCTGACAAGCCAGAGACTAAAAGGTCTCTTTGGGGTCAACAAACTGTCTCGACTACTTTCATAAGCTTAAGAGACTGGAAAATGAAGCTAGAAATGCATCTTATTTCTTTGGAGAACAACAGTGGAAAAGTATTAAACATTTAACATGCATCAGATACTTTAGGGCTTCAACTTCAGGGAGGGGTAAACCTTCACATGTAAATAAAGTACTTGTTCTTTTAAGTAGGAATACATTTAATCTTCAAGAAAAAATGTAAATAAATTTTTTATTATCAAATTTGAAAATGTTTAGAGAATTTCTATGCTCAAAAGTATATAAAAGCGTCTGGTCCCACTTGCCACTTGGTATTGGTTGAAGGAGAGGAATAGATAATGACAAGGAAATAAAGACGGTAAACCACTACATTGTAAAATTTAGTGCTCAGCTACAATCTAAGAAATGCAAAATTACATAACTCTAAAAAAGTAATTAATAGGTAATACCTACTAAACAGCAAATATTAGAAATGCTAAAAAAAAATCCAATGGTAGAAGCAGAGTAAAACAGTTTTAACTACATAATTTGTTAGATTATCAATGAAAAATAACATATATTGTTTTTGTTTGTTTACATGTCTGAATTTGCTGTTCAGCCACTATACATTTCCTTATATTTGTGTGCTTGGAGGCTCCCTTTTTCCTCCTTATCACTAATTCGCCAACTTTCTTATTTAATCAAATGCCAAAGCCTATCTCTTCTACCTTCTAGATAGCTCTTAAATTCATCCACCTTATAACTCCAGTCAGATCACAATGATCTTTCATCTGGATTCCTGTGAGGGCCTAGCCTCTTAACTGATTTCTCCAGAGTAGTCCAATAAGATAATGTGATACATCCATGTAATTTTAAATTTTCTAAAAGCCATACTTCAAATGCGGGTTGGGGAGAAGGTCAGGCATAGTGGCTCATAGTTGTAATCCCAGCAAATTGAGAGGCCAAGGTGGGAGGATTGCTTGAGCACAGGAATTTAAGACCTGCCTGGGCAACACAGCAAGATCCCATCTCTATAAAAAAATTTTTTTAATTAGCCAGGTGTGGTGGTGTACACCTGTAGTCCCAGCTACTCGGGAGACTGAGGTAGAAAGATCATGCAAGCCCAGGAGTTCCAAGGCTGCAATGACCATGATAGTACCACTGCATTCTAGCCTGGGTGACAAAGTGAGATCTTGTCTCAAAAAAAAAGGTTAAAAATAAGTAAAATTAATTTGGATAATGTATGTTAATTAACCAAATATATCTTTAAAAAACCCTGTAATCAATAGAAAAAACAGATATTTTACAGTCTTTTTTTTCATATCATGAATTCAAAATCCAGGGTGTATTTTATACCTACAGCACAACTCAATTTGGACTCTGAATTTTCAAAAGCTTAAGTGGAATGTATTCCTATCAAAACAACAAAGTAAAAGGAAAAATATTTTATATCACTTCAATTTTTAAATTAAAATTAAATAAAATAAAAGACTTGTTCCTCAGTCACAGTAGCTACATTTCAAGTGCTCAACGATCCCATTAGTTCATGGCTATCTGGCTGGAGAGTGCAATTGTAGTTCTTCAATTTTTGCCTCTTCTAACCCAAACTCAACATATTAAAAAATGCAAATCATCCTACCCTTGAAAAGCCCTCACACCAGTCCTCACTGATCTCCTGACAAGCCCCAAGCTCTTACAGAAGTCTTGCAACATTGCCTTCCTCTTCTATCTCCAGCCTCATCTATCTCTACTTTTCCCCTTACACCCTGTACTCCAGGCAAACAATAATTCTTGCAGATCCTGGAACAGGCCAAGCTGTGTGCCCCCAGCTATTAATCCTTCTGGTTTCAACTTAGAGATCACCATTTCTTCTTAAAGCCCTTTCTGTTACCACACAAGGTCTTGTGAGGGCAGGTACCATATCACTCTTGTTCACTTGTCACTCTTGTATCCTCAGCATTTACCAAAATACCTGGTACTTTGTAGGCACTCAAAAATATGAATCCTCAGAGTAATCTGAGCTACCCTAAGTGTGCTAAAGGCAAGTCTTCATGTTGCCACATGTGGCAGAAAGACAAGGGTCCTGCTGGGAGCTCATTACATGGTTTTACTATCACTAACCAAAAATAGACCGGCCATAAGGGAAACTATGCCAAAATTAACACTGAAACTCTGAGACTCTGGAAGTTGGAAAATGCACTACAAAGTAACACTTTGTGCTTACAGATTCTTGTGAGTCCCCTGGAAGGGCAGAGCATCTGAAGATCAGAGTAAACTCTAAGGACAAGGGACTGGTGAGGAAAGCTTTTCTCCCAGTTCTTATAAGGATAGCTCATTTATATAATTTCAGGTTTCTTTCTCTCCTTTTACTACTCTAATAACGGTGTAATGGAGTATTTCATCTGGTGAATAATTTGAGGGGGAAAACCTTGGTATGTAGAATTCAGCTCAGCCCCTATTCTTCCTTTTGAAGCTAGTACACTGCAGAAAATGCAAATTTGCCTTTGTTCCTCCCTGCAAGAGAGCAGCAAACTACCCAGGGCTGAAGCCTATTTCTCTAAATAAAGTTTTATTGGAACATAGCCATGTCCATTAGTTTATGTGTTATCTATGGCTGCTTTCTCGCACTGCAATCACAGAGTTGAACAGCTGCATTCCAATAAAAGCCTGCAAAGATATTTACTATCTGGCCCTTTACAGAAAAAGACCGCTGTTTTGTGGCATTGTCTTACTTACACTGTCTGAAACAAGCTTGGTAAAGTCCACCTAATTCTATGATTCATTTATCATGTCCTTTGGCTCACAAACTCAGACCACCAATCTAACCATCATTAGTAGACATATTTTGGCCTCCATCTTTACTCATCATTTTGTATCTAATATTGTAAAGAAGGACAAGTAGGAAAGAGTAATTGTTTATACCATGTCTTCTAGGAAACCCAACACTTTTATCTATGTAAAATTTCCAGGCATATTTATCAAGTTCTAGGGTATGAAATTTGAGGGGAGAGGTCTCGGCCAAATACTTGTTGAAATTGTGAAGTATCTGGAAATCTGTTTTTTGAAGGAAGTGTTAGACCTGCGTCTAGGAAATTTACATCAATGTTAACTTCATCACATATATACTGTAAGTTCCTTATATCATCAATAAAGAACATTAGCAGTATAAACTCCAGCCTAGTTCTTCAAAGACTTTTAGTGTTTTTATGTTAGGCCCTTTGTTTCATGAAAACATGTACCTGTATTTTCTGCAGAAACTTGTTAGTCTTTGGACATTAGTGATTTTTGTGTTCTTGAATGCTTCTCTGTCTTGTATTTTTTTTTCTCTCAAAACAAATATTATGCAAAAGGTGGCACTAAACCACCTATTTCCAGTAACACTAATAAAAAAATTATTCAAATAATTTACTAAGGAGCATTCATCTTTTTTCTCAAGCTGACATTTTTTAAACTAAAACTTTTTTTTTTTTTTTGAGACAGAGTCTCACTCTGTTGCTTGGGATGGAGTGCAATGGCGTCATCATGGCTCACTGCAGCCTCAAACTTTTGGGCTCAAGTGATTCTCCTGCCTCGGCCTCCCAAAGTGCTGACACTACAGGCATGAGCCACCACGCCAGGCTAATTTTTTAAATTTTTTTGTGGAGATGGGGTCTTGCTATGTTGCCCAGGCTGGTAAAACTTTTTTACCAGTGGCAATTTTATCACACACACTTGTAAAAATTTACATGCAAGAATATTAATCTTGGCAATAACTATAGGGAGGTTAAATAGAGGAAATTAAGGTTTTCCTCATAAGTTTACAGGAAGCAGTCCAACAATAATCTTATATAAGCTATTTAATTATGTCAATGAGAGTGTTACATATTTCCATCACATGCTTTTTTTATTCATTTCAATGTCTCAGCCAATTTTTTCCTATTTAAGATTATTTCTTTGTGCCACACATCTCACATTTCCAAGTTTTCTAAAAAGATGTTTAACTAAGTTAATACAAGAAGAGTAGCAGACATGATGAAATATAAAATACTTCCTACCCTAGCACTTAGGTTTGTTTTTGGTTGCTGGGAATTCTTTCTAAAACAAAACCAAGTATAAGAAACAAAACTTTCCCAAAAAAATTACTTTTGTGCAAAGAATTAAAAATGAGAGTAATTGAAGATCAAAAGAACTTCATTTTTCTAAATATTTTTCATTCCAATTAAGCTATGAATACTTTGAATTGACAGTATTCAAAAAATACTTTTTGGCCAGGCACAGTGGTAATCCTAGCACTCTTAGAGGCTGAGGCAGAAGGATCCCTTGAGACCAGGAGTTCCAGACCAACATGAGCAAGAAGGAGACCCTGTTTCTACTACAAAAAGAAAAATTAGCTGGGTACTGCAAAGTACCTGTAGTCCCAGCTGCTCAGGAGGCTAAGGCAGGAGGATCACTTGAACCCAGGAGTTTGAGGTTGCAGTGAGCTATGACGATGCCACTGCACTCTACCTGGGACAACAGAGCAAGAGTCCTGTCTTTAACAACAACAACCGAAAAAAACCCTTGTAAACTATAATGGTTTTTCATAATCCTCAGTGTATACAGTCAGCCCTCTATATCTACAGAATCTACATCCAAGGATTCAACCAACTGCAAATTGAAAATATCTGGGAGAAGAAAAAACAATAAAAAATAATACAATAATATATTCAAATACTATACCATTTACATAAGGGACTTCAGCCTTCTCAGATTTTGGTATCTGCAGTGGTCCTAGAACCAATCCCCCAAGGATACCAGGGAACAACTGTAGTGTGTGTCATCTGCCTCCCTGATAGTTGTCACTTTCCTAAATTGAAAACTCTTTTAAAAAAGCAAACTAGTTCAAATCATTTTGAATGTTATGAAAGTGATGGGATTCTATGTAGACAATAAACGTAACTATTTGGTAATCAGAAACCCTAAACATTTGTTTTTAAAGTCTTCTTCTCATTTGCTGAAATATCAAAACAAACTTTTGTGTTTTTGTATTTTCCCATCATAAACCTATTTCTTGAAACCCTAGCCTTTAAGAAATGCAACACTCTGCTCACAAAAATCATGGGCATAAAAATATTCCAGGGTCTCCAGGATATCTTTTTTGGGAAAAATGTGTAGACGATTTACTGAAACTCTATTACATTACTTAACATTGACTGCCACAATGGACAAACATTAGCTTAATACACAAACATTAGAACAGGAACATGTTCACCCCCATGGCAAGAGAATAGGTCAGGGAGGAGGCATACCAGCTCTTAACTGCCTCAACCCACAGTGACATATAATATTTTCACTCACAGTCCACTGAGCAGACACTAGTCATATGGATCTAATGTAACTACATGGAAAGAACACATGGAAAAGTTGGTGTCTACATCAGAAACATTAAGCAAGGTCCAAAATATTGCTCAAGTGAATTCCAAACTCTGTGTTAAAAGATAAGGTTGTAATCAACCTCTAAAATGAAAATTAGTTAGGCAGATCAACTTTAAATTATACTCTCTACAATATCTAGTAATTTTTTCCTGGCCCCCCCCAAAAAAAATAGTATTTGTTTAAACTAATTCATTTTGGTAATTTTGTTTCTAAGAAATATCAATAATATTAATAACACTTAAAAGATAATATTTAAAATCAATTTTATGATTTGAGACACAGAGAGTAGCTTCATTAAGTCAGAAAAGAATTTCAAAGAATTTCACAATTTATCAAATACAGAGATAGAACAAGTGATTATGCCAAATATTTTAGATAGTATCTAATTTACAATGTCCCTTCTTAAGGAATTTGTCAAACTGCAAAGGTCATAAAAAATTATTTTAGTGCCCCAAATGAGCAGCAAATATATGAGAAATGCTCAACCTCATTGCTCATCAGGAGAATGCAAATTAAAATCACAATACCATATCACTATACACACACCTGAATAGCTAATGAGAAAGACAATCTCAAGTGTTGGTAAAGATATAAAACAAATGAAATTCATAAACTGCTGGTAGAAATGCAGAGAATCAACAATACTTCTGGAATGCATCTAGCAGTATCTACAAAAACTGAACACATACACATTCCATGATCCAGCAGTACCACTTCTAGGTATATAGCCAACAGAAATGTGTACGTATACACATCCAAAGACATATAGTCAAAAGTAAAAACAACCCAAATATCAAATGGTAGAACAAATAAATAATCTGTGGTCTAGTAATAGAATGGAAAGATAATATAGCAATGGGCATGAATGAATTGTTAGTACATGCAACATGAACAAATCTCACAAACATAATGCTGGGGGAAAAAGCCCTATGATTCTATATTCAAAAGCAGGCAAAACAAATGTGTGATGTAGAAGTCATCCTGTTAGCTTAGTGGAACATAGTGATTGGAGGCGTAGAGGAAGTAAAGGCTTATAAGGTAGTGGTACTATTCCGGCATTTTTTAATATGTAGGTGTTAGTTACATGTTGTGCTCACTTTGTGAAAATTCACAGAGCTTTAGTCTTATATGATTCTTTTACTTTTTTTGTAAGTATCTAACACTTAAAGGAAAAGTTTACCTTAAAAAATTTATTACTGGTAACAGAATCTCTTAATTTATCATGTTTTGCACCACAATCTATTAGTTCCCATATTCTTTATCCTATGTTCAATAGTAATTTTTTAAATGGCTATTCTCATCACCATGAGGGAATCTCATTTATGGTAACTATACTCTTGAGTCCTTGTTCATTAAAAAAAAAAATTCATTAATTTCTCAAGATCTTCTTTTATAATTAATGAGGGAGGTTTTAAAATTTCTTGTAATGATCTTATTGAAGGTCTCAGTTCTAAAATAAAAGTATTGGGCATATCAACTTTTAAGAAAATGAAATATGACATCAGAATCATTGATTTTAAAATATCACAGCATTCTAAAAACATGTAGGGATTTTAGAGACGATTTAGTCAAGCTCTCTTATTTTACAAAAAAAACAGGTAAAATGATTTGCCTAGGGTCATAAAACTAGCTGGTAATAAATATTAGCACTCAGCTCTCCAGAACAAGAATTTATCACTCTTCCCTCTAAACCTCTGCTGCCCATTTCATCACTGAGAATGGGGATTTTACTATGCAAAGGAATTTCTTACAATATGCCTTTGAAGTTGGATTTAATTAATTCAAGACACATAATCATATAAAGTGAGTGTCTACAGTGGCAATAGTATTCATCTTGAAAATAGTTTCCAAAAATCAATGCCTTCAGAACTTCAAAAAAATTAATTTAGCAAAATCTGCATTAACTCTAGACACAACTTTAATGCAATTATCAACAAACATCAAAAACACAATTTCCCAATACATAATAAAAATGAAAAGATCTTCCAGGTACATTAGACAACTTTTTACTTTGTTTTGTTTTTATTTCCATTTAACTCTATTTTGATAATCCTTTACTAAACTCAAATATTGGTAGTACTTTTATTTTCTAACGTGTTTCTCTATATGTATTTCTCTAGTAATTTAACATCCATCTCTAACTTGGTCTATCATAGTCCCATGTCTTTTGGGACAGTTGGTTTTTATTTGCATAGTATCTAAATCATATCCTTCTTAATTGTTCAGCTAAAATGTATTCTAACTTTACATTTCAATGAGCTCAACATGCTTTATCTAGAGTAAATGTTTTTTCCTCTAAATAATACTAGTATAAACCTATAATTGATAACGCTAAATTTAAAATGAAAACTTTAGAGAAAATTTCTTGTAAACAAATGTGTCACTGAGGTAATAAATCATTAATTTCCACTTGCTTGGGTTATGTGTACTCCTTTTTTATTAACAGAGAACACAGTAAGAGCTGAAGAAACTTCCAAGTTTGAAGAATTAGGTCATAACTAGAACTGCAGATTGAACCTCTGATTTCCAGTCTACCTAAAACTAACATGCTCTACAGAAAAGATGAGGAGTCCTATAACCTCTGCAAATTTAATGCTTTGATATTCAAAAGTTTGTTTTGCTTTTTAAGAAATGAGTTTTATTAGAGATGGTGAAGCATGGGGGGAAGAGAGAATCTTTCCCTTGATAGTCTCTAGTAAGCTTTATGAATATGCTTAGAATGGAAATGAATTAGGAGGAGCAGAGGACGAAGAAGGCATCAGAAATCTTCAGCCCTGTGTTTTACCTCTAGAGAATTCTTACTGTCACGAAGAACATGAACGTGGGGGTGGGGTGGGCTGGTATAGGAAAGCAACAACTGCAAGCTGCCATGCTGAGTTTAACAACAATCATCAAAAGGGGCTTTGGGAGCTCACCAGCTGCAAAAGTTTTTGTATTAGACTGTGATTCCAGTGGGAGGATGGAAGCCCCTAAATAATGATGTCAAAAGAGTTTTTACATGCCCAGGAAGCTATTTGAAGCAAACAAAAATCTACATTTGTTACTAATGGAGGTTAAGGCCTTTGGGGATTAGAGACAGAGAGTGTAGATGGCTATTATCTAAATAAACTTATTGTTCCTAGCACAACAAAGGAATATATTCCTACAAAGAAATACATAATATTTTCACTATAAAACTGCAAACAAAGAAATGAAAAGAACACTTTTTCTAGAAACAAACAAAAAAGTAGAAAGAAGCTTTACTTTGAAAGTTATATGGCAAAGTGAATCTGAGTATAAAAAGAGAATTATAGAATAATTTTAAGAAACTTCATTAATAAAGCATTTTTGCCCCATATTTTAATGCTTTCTATCATCGAGTCTGTAATTCATAAAGACTGCTTCAAAACAATTTTGGGAAAGTAGCATTATGATGGCACTGCTGGGTAGCTGTTTCTGACCTACCTCTTTTGATTTAGCATTCTACCCAATACACCTCAGCAATTGCAGCCCATTCGTGTTCACTTGTCCGAAGCAAAATTATTTTTTTCCCCAAGAGATAATGAAGAGATTAAATGAAGAGATCTTCAAGGAATAGACCAAAAATATTACCTAACAATATGCAGTCTTAAAAGTCAATAAAAAAGTTTTCTCCCAGTCAAGGAAAGTCTTAAAATTCTCAAAGCAAGTTGCAGCGGCATCTTCCACCAGTTATTCCAAATAACAAATATTTTTCCTTCATTGTAGCTTACCAAGTTTGTGCCACAGGTTCAAACTTAATGCAAAGAGCCACTTAATGCAAAGAGCTTTCCTGAATTGTTTGTTTTTATATAGATTATAATAATGTTAGCAAACAGGGTACCTTTCCAAATGAAAGTGTTAGTTTACATGGGAGGTACCACTGAAAACCACATTAAAATATAAACTGACTTTGCCCATAAACACAATAAAATTCAAAAGGGATAAATTTAAGACAGTTCATTTAAGACACAGTATAGGTTTCTTGCAAACAAGGCTAAAAATGATTTAAGATCATGATAAATCTCACAAGCTAAGTAAGAGTTAGCAATGAAATGAGGTCTGTGGAAAGCAGTGGGATATACAGTTAGGCATATCACATGCAAAAAACATGATGCTATACTTTTTCCTCCATAATGATCTGCAAATTATTTTACATTGAGATACAACAGTTCTAGCAAAGCTGTATAATCTTACATCTTTCTGTCAAATGAAGAAAAATTAACATAAATGAAAACATACAAACATAAGTATATCTTATAAAATACATAGATTGCCTGGTTGTTGTTTATGTATGTTTATGGGGAAGTCAATATGGTTTATTTGTTGGTTTTTCTGCTTTTTGCATGTTTGTTTAATAAATATATTACATAGCTGTCCAAAATTGTTCAGAAGTTTTGAAAGAACCAAGTTGGAAAAAGTTGTGGATAGGCAGGAAGTCTGACAAGATTTCTAAACATGACCTACTTGAACATGAAAATAAAGAAGCAAAACTACACTCATTAGGACAGAAAACAAGAATGGGAGTGGAAAAAAAAAAAGAGCTGGACAGATACCATGTTCTTCCTTCTAGTTGAGGACAGAAAGGTCACATGGAGTAAAACTTTACACTCACAGCTTTGGAACTGACACACACAATCCTGACCACTTAGAAATAAGCAGCTTTATTAGTGCTTATAAAAATTCATTAGTCCCTATGAAACCAGAACCAATTTAACAGACAAATAACTAAAACACTATTAAGGAAAGAAGACAACTTCACAAATTTTGATGTAGAATTTCAGAATATTTTAAAGTTCACTGGAGGAATATTATTTAGTGCAATTAACACAGTACAAATAAATCAACTATGCAAAAACAGTATTAATCACACACACTTTTCAAATTTGAGGGTATGTTTTTGTTCTAATGCAGATATTTTCTCCAAAGTAATTATATGAATAAGATGTCTGGACAATAAACAATTCATCTGCATAAGCCCTTAAAGATTGACTGCCTGTTTATATATGTTTGACTTTGAAAGCCCTGAATCTTGAGTGTGTGTGTGTCAAGGCTAGTCTTACCATGTGAGTCAGAGTGACATCTAGTGGCAACTGCATTGAACAATGTGTACTTGGTACTTCAGCTGATGTAAACACAAATGAACGGTACTTAGCACACCACAGGCCCTCAAATACTGTTGCGTAGATACGCTAACTTTAATATTTTAAGCAAATATTCCAATTTCCTCACTTCTACCAAACTTCCTCTTTCCTTTCCCTTACCATCTCTAGTCCTTCATTTCTATTTTCTCAATCCAAAAGTTTCCTTCTACTTGTCTCATTCTTTATGGAATCCACAGCCTATACTTTTCTCATCTATTTTTTCTTTCATTGTACACATTTTAGCAGTCTCTATCCCAGGTATATTATATATTTTATGTGTAAATATTCTGAGTATTGCTATTTAATCATAAAACTAAGCCAAATGAATCTATCATAATTCATGCAACCCTGGGAAATCGTTTCATTCATCTCTAGTTGACCTGACCATATGATTATTTTCCAAAGCAATCATGCCACATCTTCTTTACCCTGTTCAAACCTCTCTTCCCCAAACCCCGTCTCTCACTTTATAATAACTTTATTTCCTAGAAACCATGGAAACCACTAAATGTGAACAACCTTACCTTCCCAGCTCTCCATTTGAAAATCTATTTGGAATACCCTTTTTCCTTATATCAAAGGAAGACATATACATCCTCCTTTCTTGTATCCCATTTTTAGTGTTATCTCTATGATTTGGTTAATTCAATGATTACACCTCTCTTGAATCTCCCTATGCATTTTGACTTCTTGCCTTCAACCTATGATCATCCTCAACACACCCCATCTAAAAATCATTTCTTTGGCCTGCTGCAATCTATTTTCTTTCCATTCATCAAAAAATAACTCAAAAGAAAAAACTATAATGACTTTTTCCATTTCTTCAATATCCATTCACTCTTCAACTCTTGGAGATTTGCTTTTTATCATCACTACTCCATTGGAACTGATCCCTAGAAAGTCACCAATGAGGCTATCAGTAGCCTCTTTACCAGCCTCATTCTGCTTAAATCCTTGTATGATACTATGAGAATTGCTCTCACTTGGCTTCTATAGTGCAGTGATCTTTTTATTCTCTTCCTATCTCCTTCATAACTCCTTCTCCAACTATTTCTCTTTATCATATAGACTAAATGCAATATGGCCTCATATATACCTCAGTAAAATAAAAAGGCAAAAGTTGTTTCTATGGAAGAAAGTGGTTCAGTTAGTAAGTGGAAACTGATACGCCTGTCGATTTACCCCAAATTTACATTCTACTAATCAACCCTCCCCCTTCTTTCAAAATAATGTTTTAAACCTACTTTGTTTAAACTTACCCTGATTATTTCCAGTCATAATTCACTGTCTGTAATGAATCAAATTTTATATTGTTTCCTCTTCCCTCTCCTCCTCTCTCTCTCACTCACAAACACACACACTGTGTTTTACAAGGACAGCAAGCTCAATACCTTTGTCCTCCAATTTTGGGTACTTTTTCAAAATGCTTTGAATCTGAACATACTATTCTTACACAGTAGGTTCTTAGTAGATTTTTCTTGACTGAGGATACCTAATACATGAGTAACTGTCAATTCATTAAAAAGAAATGATAAAATGATACTTTTTAAAAAGAAAGCTGATTTTAGCTGTTGGTACTGATACTATTGGGCTATAAACACATATAGGAAGTGAGATAATGCTTTGGAAAAAGATTAATTTTCTAATTCTGAGCTACCTGGCCTAATTTTACTTAGGAAAATTGCTCTATAATATAATTTATACCAACTTTTTAAAATGCTTTTCAAAAAGAAAGAAGACTATAAAAGGGAAGAACTTCTAGAAAGTTATCAGCACAAAATCATAAAGAAGATTTTAAGTATCTATAGAAGTCTTATAACCTGAGGACATTTGCCACAATACAAGTTTCAATGTGTGCAAAAATCCATTCGTAGACCAGCTGTGACAGACTCTTTAAAGCCTATCCAAGGCAATGATAAATGAAGTGGACATTCTTGCCAAATGCTTTGATTTGGATTTAAGTTATTAAGAAAGCTTTAACGAGTAATCCTGTAAGAAATGCAATTGTACCTAAATTTTACGTATGAAATAGTCTCTCATTTCTTTTGGAGGGGCAGGGAGGAATGCTATATTCTTCTTTTAAAATGATAAATTCTTCGTTCTTATTTTGTTGTTTTCTTTTTCCTCCTTAGTCTAGTGAAGAGGGGGTCAAGATACTCTGCTCTGAGGCTCTGGCAAATCTTGTCCACTGTTGTAGGGGAGAGGCACTTTGATCTGGGAGGTACACGGAGACTCTCATTCAGAAATGCAAAATGTAGAAGGCAGAAACATTTATTGCTGAATGGACCTTTGTCTACAGGAATAGGCCCAGGACATGCCTGGAAGAGCTGAAACAGGACCCAGTCCACAGGGGAACAGGGCAGTGGGGTAGAGAGAGACAGAAAAGCATGACATAGCTATTCAAGGCTGAGTTCTTAGGTATCAGGGGTGTCAGGAGATTGGATAGCCTCCAGGAACTTCAGCTCTGGAGCCTCCAACTGTCTAAAACCACTTTAGTTAGCCAATTTGCTATTCACATTGATACCTCATCCAACCAAAATTCTACTAGCTCGAGCGAAATGTGGGGGCAACTACAGAGTCTGGCCAGTCAATCACAGTCAGCTGCTGAGCTAGGTTAATGCTGTCTACACAGTCCAAAACAGTGCAGGTTGGGAGATCTCTGTTTTATTATTTAACATAACTGAAAGTTTCTTTACTTTTGATACAAAACCCAAAGTCATTGGATGAAAGAACATTTTTAACTATAAAAAAAAAACCCTCAATATTGAAAAATACAAAAAGTGTGATACCTATCCAAAATCAAGCATATAGGTATCTGGAAGGTACGTCTATTACACTGATATGACATAGCAATTTTAAATAGTCTTGAAATGTTGAATTATAGTAACCATGAGCAGTGCTTTCCGAGCAGCTCTAATTCTGAAATGAACATTCTTTGTATTTGATGACACTAATTCAGCCTTTTTTGTGGTTGATGCTATAAATGTTACGGAAATTATGTACTGCCCATGTTCATTACCTAAATTTCACATAATAATAGGTTTGTTAAATTAATTTTTCCCTAAAATAGATAAAACAATTACTCCTTTTTAAGGATTAATCACTTGCCAAATTCCATTTTACATAAGTCTTAGATTTGGTATTTTCAACTTTTCATTAGGTTTTTCAAACTCAAATAGACTTTAAATTTTTAAATAACAAACACTTTTCAGGTAGTCCCTTGGTTTTTAAATGGTCTGTACTCTTTAAGCTCACTAGTAGCTTTTGGGTACTCTGAATGCTTTGTTCCAGAGAATAATGCTATAAATAGTGAAATTTGAGGATGTCATCACAAAAGTCTGTTACCTCAGTTAAACAGTACTAGTTAGTACCAGCTAAACCAGCTCTAACTCTAGGCCCCTGAAAAGGAAGTTAAAGTTTTCATCTCTCTTCCCAGGCACAGAGTTGGCCCTAAGTAGATATCCAAAACGGGCAAATGGACCTTTGGCATAATTCCTACCTCCTTTCCCAATATATACTTCCTTTTGTTATTTCTACCAGTTTTAAGGTCTTCTTGCTTCTTCCATTGCATCATACCATCTTGACCTACTTTAACTTCCCCAAATGTCCCATATTTCAAAATTTAATATCTTCCCTGCACCACCATCTGATCTCAGCAGGCAACAAGAAGAATGTAACGTGTTTCAAAGAAATAAGTAAAAGAGCATTTCTAAGCCTTTTAAAAAGTAATTAAAGTCTTTAAATAGAATGACTACTAACAAATAAATGTATAATTTATAGGAGCTTAAGTAGTATACAAAATTAAAATAAAAGCAACATTTTTAAAAGAAAGGCAAGGAATATAAGGTAAGTATTTGGATGCATAAGGTGCCTACATAAGCAGACTAGCACTGACCTGAAAGCAGTGAGCTTTTTTGTTTTCCTACAGTTTCTTCCCTTCTTTCTTCCTAAACATACAGATTCTTAAAATCTCCTGGCAACTTCATAACTGACCCTAAAAATCGCAAGAGAAATTTGCAACAATATCCACTTAGGTATATGAATGATCCTAGGAAATCAGTTTTGGATTAGAGACTTATATATCTTTGCTTTAATTTAAGAAAGAAATTTTCTTTTAGTATATATACTTGATAGCTACATAATATTGTTCTTTGGTAACCTAATGTTGGTAGTATCACGTTTGGGGTAGAAATAAATGGTTTCTTCCAGAAGAAGTAACCATTTCAATATGATATATTCCTCATCAAGATTCTCCAGTGCTTCTCTATTGTCTGTTACATCAAGTTTAAACTCTTTAATGGGCTAGGTGGTTAATTACAGTCTCATGGCTCTGTACTTTTCATAATTAGCATTTATCACAGTTGGTAATTATACTGAATGGTTAGCTGTTAAATGTCTATATCTGCATTTGATTTTACTGTGTGCAGTGGTACTCCATCAGGAGTGCTGATTTTGCTCCTGACTCCCAGTGGACATTTGACAACATACGGAGACATTTTTGGTTACTGCCAATGGATGCAGGGGGGTGGGTGCTGTTGTCATCTAGTAAGTGGAAGTCAGGGATGCTGCTAAAGATCTTAAAATGCACAGGACTGCGTCCTACGACAAAGAATTATCTGGTTCAAAATGCTGAGGTTAAGAAACTCTATTCCATGAGAGCAAGAACACTATCTATTTTGACTCACAATCTTCCTAGCAGAACAGCTTAATATGTATGAAATAATCAGTAAATGTTTGCTAAATTAACAAATAAATACATCACTCAAGATCCTTTAATTCTTCTCATACTGCGCCTTCTTGCTCCTTGCCTGCCTTTTGTCCCATTTACAAAGCTACCTGAAACATCAGAAATTGAGAGTTTAAAGTGTATCTTTGAAATGTTCCAATTAATAGTATATTGATAGATTAGCTGGACAGAGAGCAAAACTATTAGCTAAGTGAGCTTCATGTTAATCATATTCTCTATGTTAATAGAGTTTTAAATTAAACTACAATGAAAACTCTTAGGATTCTCCAAACTGTTTTCTTATATAACACAGTTTTATTATAATGAGCTTTGCTTTAAGTTAGCAATTAGATGAGCTCAGAACACAACAAACCATGTTCATAAAGATGAGAATGAAAGTCTAAGACTTACCCATATCATCAAAAATGGGCAGTTACTAAAACATGAAAAGAACCCCTTAGTAGAAGGCATTTTTCATCTGAAAGCTCAAAGCATGAGGCTAAAGAATCCTAAAGTATGCATTAAAATGTGAAAGCCCTTTTCTTCCTTAAGTCATTAGGCATGGCCAAAGGAGTTACAAATCTGCAGGCCCTTTAGGGGGCAACTAGGTGAAAGGGTCAAATCTATCAAGGAAGTGACTACCAGGAGTAGTGGCCAGCATGACTGAAAGACTGGTTACATAAAGGAGACTGATCATATATGTAATATATTGCAGATAATTGAACCCCATTTTCTCACTGGAAGTCATAAACATAGGGTGAACCTCCGTTGTTAGGAGTGGAGATATCAGTGCAAACTCAGTTTTCAATATATAGATGCAAAAATTAATGTAAATATAAATGTGTACATACATACATATATTTCCCAATTCTTTTTACTGAAAGGGCCTGAGAACAGTGAGACTCAATACAAGAAACACAATTAGTAACCAGATTTTGGGTTCTAAATATTCTCCACACAAAATAGAATCATGATTTCCTGGAAAATAAATGATTCCAGGGGTGGGGCAGGGATACTGCAAGATAAACCTGAACATCTTATTGTGCCAGAGACAGAAGGTGCTCAAAGAATGATAAGAGACATGTTAAAGTACACAGAAATTTTAAAATAATCCCACTTGCCAAATCTGAGACAATCAGCATACCAAAATATATAACACTAAAGAACTATGACTCATTCATTAAGAAAAACAAGAATTCATAAGCCCATATTGATATAAATATTAACAAATAAATGAATCCATGAATGGGGAGATTTCTTATAGCACAATCCCAACTAATGACTGTAGAAAAAATAACAAATTAGAAAATCATCAGTTGACTCCCATCTCAGTCACAATTAAATCAGGCAAGAAACAACAATAAATGCTAAAACTAATGGGTAAAAGTTTGATGGAACATAATAGTTACCTGATTTCAAACTATCTCCTTAGAAAATAACTACAAAGGGGAAAAGAGTACCTTTACAGTGAAGAAAACTAGCAGTCACTAGTTGATGAAAATCAAGTGATCAAAGTTAACATCAGTAGTAATGGTACAAACCAAAAGTGAATTATCAACTTATAGAATAAGAACAAAGCATCATCTCTGTGATATTACTGCCAAAAATGTACAACCTACATCTAATCATGAAGAAACATCAAACAAACTCAAATTATGGCACATTTTACAAAATAACTGGCATGTAATCTTCAAAAGCATCAAGGTCATAAAAGTAAAGACTGTAAAGGCATTCCAGACAAAAAGAGATAAAAGAGCCCTGACAACCAAACGCGATGCAAGATCCCAGATTAGAACTTTGCAATAAAAGACATCATTGGAAGAACTGGCAAAATCTAAATGGAGTCTGAAGATAAGATGGTAGTAATTGATGTATCAATTATATTAATTTCTTGATGTAATAGTTAACACTCTTCTATAGAAGAGAATGCCCTTGGTTGGTCAGAAAAATGTGCCAAAGTATTTGGGGATAATGGAACATCTAACTCTCAAATGAATCATGAAAAAAAGAATTACTCTTATAATTTTTCTGTAAATTTGAATTATTTCAAAATAAAAATTGAAAATAAATACAATCTGAAAGTTTTTACATTTATATTCTCTATTTGCACTTTGATATAGATTTATCTAATTAACAATTAAGGCTCTTAATTAAATAGCTTTTGGTAAGAAATTTCCTTCATTCGTTATTCAGTCAATAATTATGCCCTTTTCTTTGACAAGCACTGGGAGCACAGTAGGGAAAAGTAGATAAAAATCCCTGCTTTCATGGAGTTTATATTTTGATGAGGGAGAAAAAAAGTAGAGTATATAGTATGATAACTGCTAAGGAGAAAAACAAAACAGGAAAGAGGGGAATACAATGCTTTGGGAGGAGGACTAAAGTTTTAGTTAAGATAAGCAAGGGAAGTCTCATTAAGAAGGTAAATTTTGAGGAAAATTAAAATGACATGGGGGAAGAGCTTTCTTGACATAGAGAACATCTAGGCTTTGAGATGAGAAAATGCACAACATGTTCCAGGAAAATAAAAAAGCTGAAACGATTAGAGCATGAAGAACAGGGAGTAACTAGTAGAAAATTGGGTCAGAGGTCATGAGAAGCCAGATCATCTAGACCCTAAAAATCCCAAAAAGGACTTTGGCTCTTATTGAATGAAATGGGAAGTTATAGGAGTTTTCTGAGCAAAGAAGCCAAATCATCTGACTTAAGTTATAATAGGATCACTGGGGCTGCCATCTAGAAAACAGAATAAAGGGGACAAGGGCAGATTTGATAAGAGGATAATATCCATCAAGTTTAACTTCTCCATCACAGCCAATCCCATATTATAAAACACAACAAAAGCTAAATTAAGAAATCATGTTTTATCCTATACTTTTCCAAAATAATATGAAGGCTAATAAATAACTTTATGAATTAAAAAGAAAAAACAATAAAATGTTCAGGATCTTGTTTCAAATTCCAGGTTTCCTTTAAAAAAAAATCCATGAATTTTACTAAATAATATTAGTAATATTACTAAAGTAATCTGAAGGCTACATCTTAGTGTAAGTCTAAGAAATATACTTTACTGAGAACAATTATTTTATCTTATAACAATTACAGCAAATGCTTCAAAAACCAAAGGGAAAAAGGGCATGAAAGAGAGGAAATAGTAATGCTAAAATCATGAGAAGGCAGAAAGAATTAAAATTAAGAAGAGAAAAAGAAAAGAAGGTTCTACTTCTGTAAGAACTGTCAGATTAGGTAATTCAGATGGCTACTCCACTGAGCACAATTTAAAATGTTAGACGAAATGAGGACTTTGATAAATCAACTCACACGTTAAGCTGGAATCACAAAGGGCTATTCTCTAATGTTTATGAGGAACCAAAAAATAACTAACTCTTACCTGGATCTGCAGCCTAGATTCATGGCAGGGGACCAGGAAACCTCAGGCTTTAAACTTGGATTAGGGTACTCCAGGATTGCTAATGCCTCCAAGGCATCTGGCAGATACAAAATAAAATCCCTTCAGGGGAAAATAACTTTATTTAAGGCTTCATATTTCTACAAATAATTTTCAAATACCATGTCCAGCATACATATTCAATTCTCATTTTTCAGAGATTCTGTATTTGCAAATTCACCTATTCACTAAAAATTATTTGTAAAAATCAATACTGTGGGTGCTTTTGTGGTCATATGCAGACCTGAGCAGAACGGCAAAAAATTTTAATCACCTGACACCTAATGTTCCCAGATGAGGCCGAACAAGGTTTTGCTCAGCCTTCTTGCTTCAGTTTGCCTGCTACAAACAATGGCCTTTTCTCTGGTGTATTTGGTGCCATGTTGTTTTTCACATTTTTATGCTTTCTGTTGGGTTTTCACTGTTTAAAATAGTCCCCAAGTGTAGTGCTGTCTAGTGTTCCTCAGCACAAGATGGCTATAATGTACTTTACAGGGAATATATATGTTTTTGAGTAAGCTTCATTCAGGCTTGAGTATAGTGCTGTTGGCCATGAGTTCAGTGTTCATGAATAAATAATATTTATTAAGGCTGGGTGTGGTGGCTCACGCCTGTAATTCCAACACTTTGGGAGTCCAAGGCAGGAGGACTGCTTGAGGCCAAGAGCAACATACCAAGACCCTGTTTCTACAACCGGAAAAAAAAATTACCTAGGTCATGGTGGTATGTACCCATAGTCCCAGCTAATCAGGAGGCTAAGATGGGAATATCACTTGAGCCCAGGAGTACAAGGCTGCAGTGAGCTATGACTATGCCACTGCACTCCAGCCTGGGTGACAGAATGAGACTCTATCTCTAAAAATAATATTTATTAAATAAGGTGTCTTTAAACAAAAACACACTTAAGACAAGATTATGTATTGATCAGTTGATGAAAATTATGTAGCTACCATGAATAACAAGAATCAACAGTATTTATAACCAGCACCTGATGAGCCAAGACACCAGAAGCAAGAACTTACAGAAACAACAAGTTATAGAAACAGACACACAGGGATTTCAGATACCAAAAACTATCAGATACAAAGCATAAATCAAACTACATTCACTCTATGTTCAAGAAAATAGAAGTCAAACCTGAAATTTTCATCCGTGAAATATAAAACTATGAAAGAGAAACAAACTGAAATTTGAGAACCGACAAATAATATGATAACCAAAAACAAGAACTCAATGGACAAGTTTAATATCATATTGGATACCAAGAAAGAGAAAAAGTGAACTGGGAGACTGTCAAAAGAAACTGCCTAGAACAAAGCGCCAATAAAAAGACAAAAGGATGAAGAATACAGAAAGAGCTAAGATACACAGAATACACATATAGAAGATTTTTCAAGTTTGTAATTGGCATCCTAGAAAATGGGAGAGAACAAAGGTCAGAGGAATTATTGAAAGGGTTAATGGCTAAGAACTTTTCCTGAACTGATGAAAGACATTAATCTATATATTCAAGATAGCTAATGAACAGTTAATAAGGATAAATAAAAAGAAACCTTCACTTATGCAAAAAACAAAGAAAAAATCTTGTAAGTATCCGGAGGAAAAAAAGAGATTATCTTCCACAGTATAATATTAATAGTTACTCTAACAGCTAACATTTCAGTAGTTACAGAGGAAGCTCAAAGAGGAACGGAATATTCAGTGAGTAAAAGAAAATAAACCCCAAACTGAAACTCTCCTGCTCAATAAAAATATCCTTTAAAAATGTAGGCAAAATAAATACATTTTCAGACAAATAAAAGCTAAAAGACATCAACAGATGAACAGAAAAACAAAATGGGGTATATGCATTCGACACATTACATAGCCTTAAAAATAAAATTCTGACACATGCTACAACATGGGTGAGCCTTGAAAACATTATGCCAAGTAAAATAGGCCAGTCACAAAACAGCAAATACTGTATAATTCCACTTATATGAGGTACCTCATCCTTAACCATTTAAACACATGAAATGACAACTATATGCAAAACACACAGCACTATGTTTAATGTATAGTAAGGAATAAGTGTTAGCTGGGAAGAAGTACCACTTAACTTAAAAACATTAATTTTAAGGAAAATATGAATGTACTTAAAAATACAATATGCATGCATTTTTAAAAATATAATAAGTATTTTGTTGTTGAAGCAAAAATGCACAGAATTTTGGTTCTTTATCCTGGAATCTTTCTTGTTGTCTCAATTATTATCACTAATCTAAATCCAGTATCTCATAAAGAAATTATGATGCTAGGACAATTTCTAGAAGTCAAAATGACAGATTTTGGTTGGAATACCTGGCAACTGTAAACGTACAAAAGTAAATGTATAAAAGTTACCCTCAAATTTCTGAAGAATAAGTTTAATATCTTCATAATCATTATGAGCATCTGAGAAATGTGGACATGTTATTTAGTGACTAAATCATGTGAAATGGATAGATTTAAAATGTTTATTAAAATTAATTTTTCATTACCAGAGAGGAAAAATAATCATTTATTCTCAGGCTAGATTGCTGATCATCTGTTCTTAAAATTTTTTATGTCAACAGAGAATACTAAAATAAAATCATAGACAATAAATTTACTATGTAATACATTTATTAATTGCCCCTTTGAAACTACTTTATAATGATTTGATCAAGCTAACACAACATTTCATAGAAGCAAGGTATTATTTAGGGAAGGAAAGATAATGTCAAAATTATCTTTTTTATCTGACTGATGTATAATCAATGATCCACCCTCTACAGATGGCTATGAAAGCATCCAAAAAACTGTTTCTATGTGACAGAGTGCATCATGCTCCAAAAAATGGACTGTTTTCCATACTATTAATAAGACTATTAACATACTTTCTCTCAAACCCTTGTTTTCAAGCATAAATCTCTTCAAGACTTACTAAGTAATTTCAAAAAATAAATAAGATATGTATGGTTAAAACACTGACCTTGGCACATCTGGCAATGCAAATTATGCATGGCAAGGTATTGATTATTGACACTGTATTTAAAATGTAAATCTTCTAATCTTCCAAAATCACTTACTCACTGTTCCAGAAACATTTCTAGAATGAACCATAGCTTTCCGGCTTGGGGCCAAGCATATTATAGTGAATTTTAATGTTGGCTTATAGATCTGATATCTGTCATTTACTTACTTTATGACATAAAGACAGACTTATCTGAGTAGAAAATATTTTAACAACTTATGAAAGCAAAAAAATGATATTTCTAAGTATAATTACCCAACTATGAAATCAAATCAAATATAAAATTTTCCTACTGAACAAAAAATTATCTTTCCATTCTTCATTAAATACTGCCTACTAGCTGCACAGAACTGTATGGCTTATTACTCTAATAAAGAAAAATGATATAATTTAAAGTTTATTTTATTACTGTTGATAATAAAATAAAACCAGTCAATTTCAAAATCATCATTTTACTCTACTAAAACTCATGCAAGTTTTTAAAAAGTGAATAAGGAAGCTATTCAGCAAGATTTTTGTTTCCAAAAATTCTAATCATTAGAAAAATCTTATCAATTAAAAATTATTTGAAGTTCATAGCCTCAGAATAAACACCTAAAGTCATTTTTCAAACTGGTAATAAGCTCTATTTCCAAGAATCCTGCTGTCTTTAAAACTGAGAGTTAACAGATAAATGTAATGATCCAAATTTTATAAATCTTATTAAATGACTGTGAAGCTAGTGCTTTACCGTCAATCACTTGAAAGTTCACCTTACTTATTTACCTTAAGGCTTGAATTCAAAGTCCACTCAGGACAAAATATACCACCGGCCCCTCATGGATATCTGTCTTTATCATTATTGGCTAAAAGCATATCAATAGATAAGGGAAATTTTGCAACAGATTTAAAATAAGGAAGGATTCATAGAACAAATACACATATCAAAATTCTTTATAGGACATTCAAATTTAAATGAAAATTATAGTAATATCAAAAAAGTTTAGTAAATTAATTTGGGACCTTTCTGGACTTGTTAGAGCCTCATAATTGCATATAAAATTTTTAAGTATATTCAAAAATACAGTAATATTCTGTGACTAGTGTCATAGAGTAGAAACCAAAGGAACATTAGTTATTTGCTTACTAATTTCTAGAATTTACATATTTTTCCTTTAAGGTTTAAAATTATATTCCCTTCCCATTTATTTCAATTTTAGACATAAATACTACTTTCACTTTGATTTAATTTCAGCTGACTTATAAACGTACAGCCTTCACTCACTTTTTCATTTCATCAATCTAATCAGCAGAATATTGAGACCAACAGAAGTTAAAACACCCTCCAGTGGCTGGCTCTGCAGCACAACAGAAACATTTTCACCCTGAACTCTTATTTCACTTTGGATATTTTTGGATGATAAATAGAAAATTTTAGACTTATACACCAGATTACAATCATATAAATTTTGGTAAAAATGTAATCTTTAAAACATGAAAAGAAAAACTGTAAGTCAGTACTTTATGCCTCTGTTTGCAAAATTCTTATTTCAAAATTTCCTCTACCAAGGAGGTAGATATTATTTTAATAAAAGAATGGCATAAAAGTAATTTTAATTTCTCTTTTAATCTGTTATCATTACCAAAGAATATTCAGAAGCTGAGACTGTAACTCTATAAAAGAAAAGGGACTAAAAGAAAATTAGTCAAAATGCAAATAATGAATCCTTATGATAGAAAAGTACATTTGTACTATATAACAAAGATAACATTTTTTAAGTCCTCATTCAAGGGTAATCTGAGTGAATCTGTGTACTGAGAGTGTAATTTCCCATACATTGATTTATTTAATCAAATAAATGTAATACACATGTATGCTTGGGGAAATAGCTGTATTCTGAAGACCTTTTACTAAAATTCATGCCAATTTAGAAGAGGATTACATATTCATATTAACATTTTAAATATAAATTGTTAAATCCTGAATACTGACCTCTAGAAAACAAAATTAGTTTAAAAATACACAGTAACAAAGAATGGTAATGAAAGAAAAGAAACTAAAAAAGTCTATATTTAACTGGCTGCTCAGTCATTAGAAAGGTGCCCCATAACTACCATATGTTACTCAAATATGTTATCACACCTACAATTTCATCATATGTCTCCCAAGAAATTAATTAGCTCTAACTTTTTCAACTTTGACAAAAACGTCTGCATCAGTCAGATTACTAGCTGTTGCAAACATTTCAAAATTCAAAGCTTTCTTCAGCTTATATTTAACCTTTTAATCACTATTAAATCATTTAGCAACATTTAGAACAGCATTCATTAGACAGATGTCTAATTCTAGAATTCTGAATAATGTAAACTCATTTACACACATATTTACTTTTCGTGCATATTTGCTTAGTAACTTTTAAAAGTAAAATTAATCAAAGGCCTAAAACTACTTACTGATAACATCATTTCCCAGCTGTATTTAGGTTAAAGAGGAAAATACTTAAAATTTTCACTCTAAAAATCCGAAAAGTCATAAGTAGTTGTGACTGTATGATTTATAGTAATAAATTTAATGATTATAAAACTTATTTAAATTTATTAAAAGAAACCTAAGAGTATATGTTCATTTTAAAAGACTTTATAAGCTACCAGCAGTAAAAAGAAACAAAAGTGACTAAGAGAATTTTCATAAATATCCTCTTTACCATCAAACTTTTCAAAAGGGAAAAAAAGCAAACGATTCCATTAATTTTGAATCACAAGTCCAGGCTACCTTCAACCATGTAAACCAGCAAAGCAGCTTCTATCTCCACCATTTTATTTAAACTACTCTATTAAGGCTAGCAATGACTTCCTAAATATTCATTCCATAAATATTTATTGAGCAATGAACAACGTAGACTAAAAAATCCTGCTCTTATAGAGTTTATATTCTAGTTGTAATGAAAGGGAAAATAAACATGATAAATAAATAAGTTATACAGTATATTAGCTGTGCCAAGTACCAATGTCTCCTGATTCCCCTGCTAACCAAACAGAAATCAAATCATAAAGCTTGTACTGGCTTCAGTAAAGCCATGTAGAACACTACTGAATTCTCTTTTAAATTATCTCAGCTAACAAGATCATGGATAATCTAAAAATAATCTCTATCTAGTAAGGAATTAGATTTAAATTCCAAAGTTACTACTCAGGTTGAAGTAAATGTTCAAATTAATTGAATGAGGGCAGCCTCAGGAACAGCCAAAAATAGCCTGCTGTAGGTATCAGTCCTGTCTTTGCAGCTACCTAGGTTTTTGCCTATTGTCACAGAGATGGCACCTGTGAATTATATAATCTTGTAGCTGAAAAGAACCTTAAAGATACCAGATGTCTCTAAGGAAGCTCTTTTTTTGGCCTGTCCAAGGAAACTTAAGAATTTCCTCTTCATTTCTAAATTCCATAAAAAGCAGGAACGATATTCTTATTTATCTTTGCATTCCCCAAATCTATCATAAATTTGGCACAGGAGTTTGACTGGACTTTAATAAAAGTACTGTTTTAAAAAGATCAGTCTGGCAGCAATAGAGCAAAGACTCAAAAGCTAAGGTTTGTAAAATTATGAAATTATTTGCATTATATATATGTACATTGCTCTCAACTGGGGAGATAGGGGAATACCCCTTCATGTTCAAAATAAATATTTTTAAGGCCCTACTGTGTGTAAGGCTACAATCACAGAGGTTATATTCTAGAGGGAGAAACCAACATAAAAAAGAAAATAACTAATTTTAAATTGCAATGCATTTTATGATAGAAATGTGCAGGGTACTTTGATGGAGACTCTATTTCCTTCATTAGATTCTCAAAGGGTTAAGATTACTTTATATAGGATGTTCTGCAGGGGAAAGGCAAGACCTTAGGTAGGTATTGCAGTAATACAGGTAAAGAGACTGGGAGTTCAGTTCAATTAATAATGAATATCACAATGTCTTATGTACTGTGGTACAAACATTAATATAACCCAATCTCAGCCACTCAAGAGCTCCAATTCTAATGAGGGAAAGACATGTAAACACATCATCTTGACTGTGGAAAACACATGGGGTTTATGGAATCACAGAAAAGGACACTTAGCCAACCTAGAGGGAGTGAGGAAAAGTTTCCTAGAAGAAGAAAATCTCTAGAATAGATAATAAAGAAAATGCAAATAATGTATATTTTGAAGGAATCTTTTAACAGTACA
Source organism: Lepilemur ruficaudatus (assembly GCA_963574885.1). Taxonomy (NCBI): domain Eukaryota; kingdom Metazoa; phylum Chordata; class Mammalia; order Primates; family Lepilemuridae; genus Lepilemur; species Lepilemur ruficaudatus. The sequence goes on from CAUYRT010071294.1 coordinate 68,473, forward strand.
AGATAATAGCATGTGCATAGGGGATTGAAGGAGGTAGAAAATATCAGTATTTCTAGCCTAGTGATTCAAAGAAGCAGCCTGGTGATTTGTCAAAAGAGGAAAGCTGAAAGGGACTTGGTATTAATCAAAAAGAAGATGGTCTCAGTTTTAAAGATCTGAATTTATGATGTCAACAGGATATCCATGGGAAAGTTTTAAATATTTAACTAGAACACTAAAGAAAAGTTCTTCCATATGCTAGTTTAATAAACATTTGGAATTCACTAATACATAGATAAGATTTGTAGCCATGACAGCAAAAGTAGTAAGAATTTGCAGAGGGCAGAAGAGGTTTAAGAGCAAAGTAAGGAGGGAATCTAGCCACATTTTGTGAGTATCAAAAAAAAAAATGTGTCAGTAAAAGAGCACTCTAATACAGGAATGAACTAGGAAAGCCATGCATCAGGGAAGCCAAGGGAGATGTATGTTTCAATAAGGAGTGGGTAATCAATAATATTAAATGGTAAGACACACCCAGAACGTAAAACAGAGTAAAGGTCACTGAATATGGTAAAAAGAGGTAATTATTAGCTATAGAAAAGAGTTTCATCATGCCTAAGTCCCAGTTAATCATAATTAAAAACAAAGATGAACAAAAAGACATATTAACATATGAACCATATTCTCATATCAATTTTATTTTATAAGCATACCTAACATTAGAAGAAATGGATATATAAGCAAATAAAAATTACATAAATGAACAGAGTGACTTTACTTCCACTAATAACTTCTTAAATAATCTTATTTTCGTAAGAAAAAAAATTCCAAGTTAAAACCAAATAATATATTTTTGTCATTAAATATGAAGTGTCCAATTTTAAATCAGAAGTTTAGTTTATTATATCTCAAACAAGAAGCAGTACAATTAATCAAAGTATATATCTAAACTATCAACACAGTTTTGTCATCTTAACGGTAGCTTGTTTATGCCAGCAGCGAAGATGCCTGGAGAGCAAGTGGCGATGAAATTGTGAAAGGCATTCTCCACAGCTTGTTGAGAATTGAGTATTTTTTCTTATAAGAAGCGGTCCAAAGTCTGGAAGAAGTAGTGGTCATTTGGTGCAAGGTCTGGTGAATATGGTGGATGACAGAGAGTTTCTAAGTCCAGTCTCTGTAGTCTGAGCAGCATTTTTTTGTATGACATGTGGTTGAGCACTATCTTGTAAATTGGCCTGTCTCTATCGACCAATCTCAGCTGCTTAACTGCAACCACCCTCATCATTTTGCCCAGTTGGTTGCAGTAGATATCCACTGTAAAAAGCTGACTAGGTTTTATGAAGCTGTAGTGGATAATATCAGCACTGGACCACCAAACAGATGCGATTAGCTTTTCTTGATGAATATTTGGTTTTGGACTGTGTTTCAGCACTTTATCTTTATCCACTCATTGTGTCGAACACTTGATTGTCAAAAAGACTGTATTTTTTATCACACGTAACAATATAGGTAGAAATGGTTTTCCTTTATGTCATGTCAGCAAAGAAAGGCAAGCTTCGAGATGATTTTTTTTTTATGTTTGTTTAATTTATGTAGTACCCATTTGTCCGGTTTCTTTACCTTCTTGATTTGTTTTAAATGGTCTAATATTGTTGGAATAGTAACATCAAAACTTGTTAATTTATGCGTAGGCTGAGATGGATTCGCTTCCACTACAATTCCTAGTTTATCATTATCCACCTTGGTCTCAGGTCATCCACGCGGCTCATTTTTAGATCAAAATTACCAGAACGAAACTCTTGAAACCATTGACATACCGTGTGCTCATAAGCCAGATCCTTACCAAACACTGTTCATATTTTGAGCTGTCTGTGCTGTACTGGTTTTACAACAGAACTCATATTTGAAAATAATATGAATTTTTGACTTATCTATGGTTGTACAAAAAATGTTCTACAAAAAATTTGAAAGATAATCACAAGTCAAAATGTGTGTTTGAAAGAAAGAGGATGTACCTTTACAATAAAAATAAAGCAAGAAATGTCAAAGTGAAATGTCACACTTATTAACTGTCATAAGGAAATCGGACATTTCATATTTAATAACCTAACAAAAAGAATTATTACCATTTATAAAGAAGTAAAACACATGTGAAATGACATAGTGTCTGAGGTTTGCTTCAAAATAATTCAGGGCATAAAGGAGTAGGTGGATACATACATAAAATAAGACCATGAGTTGAAAATTTTTGAAACTGGTGACAATTACATGGGTGTTGATTATACTATTCTCTCTACTTTCATATATTTTCAAATTTTTTTCTTAATAAAATGTTTTATAATCTAACAGCTAACAGAAATAAATATTTGGATTTTTCCTAATTTATAGTAATTATTAATATTTACTGCATTTGCTTACAGGGTTCTGAAATTAACCTCTAATTGTCAAAAGGACTGAAAATAGTAGACTTTCTATAAGATGAAAGGTTAGAAACTTGGTTTATAAAATATAAAAAAGAGAATGGGGAGAAAAATATCTAGCATAAACAAATTCTAGAATTTAGCTCTGGTTTCATGGAAATTTAAAATTATAAAATATCACAGACTAAAATTTTAAAATATTTAGAATCAAATAATGGAAAAGAAATGTTCTGTTTTTCTCAGAAGCTGGGTTATATATATTTTTTTCACAATAAATATTATTATATTGCTTTGGTTCTCCATGGGATAAATAATTAAATTACTTAAGGCTAAAGGTCTTATTTAGCAATCTTACATAATGACAGAAGTAGGAGCTTATACCTGCTATAGCTAAAATTCACTAAGCTTTTAATTTTTAACTAATATATTCATCTATGTTTCCTCATTTCCACTGCTAATAGTTAAGTGCCATGTTTTTTTTTAAACTGAGACACAATTCACATACCATAAAAACCACCATTTTAAAATACAGGCCACGGTTTTTAGTATATTCACAAGGCTGCACAAACATAACCACTAATTTCAGAACTTTTCATCATCCCAAAAAGAAACCCTAAACTTGTGAGCACTCACTCCCCATTCCCTCCCCAGCTCAACCCCTGGCAACTACCAAACCACTTTCTGTCCCTACAGATTTGCCTATTTTGGATGTTTCATATAAATGTATCATATGATATGTGGCCTTTTTCACTTAGCATGAGGTTTTCAAGGTTACATGTTAGAACATGTATCTGTATTTTATTTCTTTTCTAGCTGAATAATCTTCCATTTTATAAATATACCATAATTTGCTTGTCCATTCAACAGTTGATTGGACATTTGAGTTTTGGGGAGCTATTATGAATAATGTTACTATGAACATTCACATACAAGTTTTGCACAAACATAAGAATCAATTCTCTGGGATACATACCTAGGTGTGGAATGAGTCATATAACTCCATGTTTACGTTTTGAGACTGTCAGTTTTCCAAAGCAGCTGCATCATTTTTACAATCCCACTAGCAGTATATGAGGATTCCAATTTCTCTGTATCCTAATCCAAATTTTTAATTATGTCTTGTTGATTATAGCCATCCTAGTGGGTGTGAATCGATATCTCACATGATTTTGATTTGCATTTCTCTGATGGCTTATGATGTTAAACATCTTTTGATATATTACTGGCTGTTTGGACATCTTCTTTGGAGAAATGTCTATTCAGATTTTCTGCCCATTTTTAAATTAGATTATTTGTCTTTTCATTGTTGAGTTATAAGAATTAACAACATATTCTAGATACTAGACCCTTATCAGATATGATTTACAAATATTTTCTCCCATTCTGTGGGTATTCTTTTCACTTTCTTGACAGTGTTCTTTGACACAGAAGCTTTAAATTTTGATGAAGTCCACTTTCTCTATTTTTCATTGATTACCTGTGCTTTTAGTGTCAAATCTAATTCAAAGTCACAAAGATGTACCCCTATGTTTTCTTCTAAATTTTATATTAATATTTTTAGATCTTATATTCAAGTCTTTGATTCATTTTGCATTCATTTTTGTATATAGAATGAAGCAAAGGTCCAAATTCATTTTTTTGCATGTGAAAATCCAGTTGTCCCATCACCATTTGTTGAAAAGACTATTCTTCCCATTGAATGGCCTAGCCATCCCTGTCAAAAATCAATTGGCCATAGATGTATAGTTTTATTTCTGGAGTCCTAATTCCATTCCATTATTCTCTGTCCCCCTGCCACCCAGGCTGGACTGCAGTGGTACAATAATAGCTAACTGTAACCTCCAACTCCTGGGCTCAAGTGATCCTCCCACCTTGGCATCCTGAATAGCTAGGACTATAGGCACATACCACCATGCCCAGCTAATTTTATTTGTTATTACTATTACTAGTTTTTTGTAGAGACAGGGTCTCTCCATGTTGCCTAGGCTAGTCTCAAACTCCTGGCCTCAAGCGATCCTCCTGTCTCAGCTTCCCAAAGTACTGGGATTACAGGCATGAGCCTCGATAAATTATCTTTAAAAGGATGAACAGACATACTAAAGTACTGATGGATTATTTTACATTTAATTAGGGCTCTTGAAAATTCAAACATAATTTCTTCATGGTAAAACATCAAACACTGGTATCTGCTGGGGGAGATAGTTTTAGAGTTTTTTGAGTCTGCCTCTTAAATCACAATCTGTTGCCAGGTAGAAAGGGAATTAATACTGTTACAGACCTGTTATATGCTAGTGTCTAGGTATATGGGCTAGGCCCTTTATCTACAAAATATCATTTGATTCTCACAGTGAGCTTGTGAGACTGACATTCTTAGTTACATTTTGTAAGTAATGAACTAAAAGGCACAAAGAGATAAAATGATCTTGTTAAAGAGGTCACCACAGAGGCACATCTTCAAATCAGGATGTTCAGACTCCAAAGCCTTTGCCTTTATCACTAAGCCAGTATCTCATAGTCATTTTATTCTTCTGTTTTACTCATACTCGATGAACATGGTCATATCTTTACTTACCCTCAAAAGTTCCTTTACATGTCTCTATGGAGATGATTCTCCAGTTCCTTTGTGAATCACCACCCTAGATCATGCTGCTTGTTGTTGATTAGTCTTTGAACCTTTTGTTGTGTTTTTGGATAGGAGTATAGAAATGCCTTTTTAGCAGTGATGAACGATAACTACAACATTCAGTTCTAAATATTACATATTGGGTTACTTTTTTGTGTGCATTTTTTGTTTTTGTTTTCGTTTTTTTAGCAGATAAGCTAACTCTGAAGTTTATACTTAGAGTAAGAAAGTATTGGCGAGTTATGTGTGAACTGTAATGTTTGGGAATTATCACAGCAAGAATTAACAAATTTCTTGCTATTGACACTTTTGAACAGATGTATTCAGTATCACAAACAGTTTGAAAATATGCATTCAACAAAGACATATAAAGTCAACAAAGACATATAAAGTGCTTACCACATGCCAGGGTTCTGTTAGATTCCAAACTGAATACAACACTGAAAACACATGGTCTCTGCCCTCAATGAGACGACAGTTTAGAAGGCAGAGAAACTTGAGGTAACTATTCAAATACACTACAATAATTGTAGTAATGGAGGTATAACGAAGGAAGAGTACATAAATATACAGAAAACCCACAACTTCATTAGTAAATCAATGTATCAATTTAAGTTTATTTTTACATTGTGAAATATAAACACCTGCCACAGATACAGCTACCATAGACTTTTCTTTTTTTTATGTGGTTCCACTTTTACAGGTTCCACTCCTTTCATGACTATGATTTACTACCTTTTTTCCTGTTTTTACCATTGCTGCAACACTAATTTTATTATATAAAATCACAACTCTGAGTTTATATAATGTATGATAAAGTTGACCTTGGGCACAGATCATTTTTCTCCTGAATAAAAATGCTTGTCATTTGATGATTATACTGTCTCTCTATAATTGTTTGTATTTTCTTTCTCTCAAGTTTGATTTCTGTGGTTCCAGAAGCATATCTGTTTATCACAATTAAAAAAGTATTTATTGTTGAGTTGAAATTTTTGTCATTAAAACAAAAAAGAAAAGCCCCAAACCACAATTTAATGATATATCTTAGACATTATTGCCAAAGAAATATCTACTTGGGGATATACTACTTGCTCCTATGTTTCCCCAAACTGTAACTGTATGCCGAGTCACTGTGTGAATTTTGATAACATCCTAGTGCAGATGGCATGACAGCTATGCCATATAAATTATTAATAAAATTTACATAAAGAAAAAACTCAAAACCATTATAGTATCTTTATAGACCTCACCAAGACAACGTAATGTCCAAACATATACTTTACATTTTATTACTATTATTAAGGAACAGCCACTACCACTTTTTCTCTCAAGTTCTAGCCCAAATTCTCAGTCACTCACCCGCCCTCCATCTTACGAATCTTGTGCTTCCTTTCCGCCTGTGGAATCCACCAAAGAGGACTCTATAAAGTAAATGTGGAGATAATTATTGCCAAAAATGAAAGAATGAGGATTGTTAATAGTTCCAGAAAGGGTAGTAAAATCAGTCCTGGATTAACTTAGAGAGAAGAAAGTCTAAATCCAAAGTCTAGAAAGTAGGAATAGTTTGTACTTTAGTTTTAAAATATCAAAATATGTTTAAGATCTAAAATGTCTGAAATGGAACTTTGCAAAATCTAGCAAAATAAATTTACTATTATTTTTATAGATAAAGATCTAAATGGTACTTATGCTTTCCCATGCTCACAGAAAAATCCAACCTATCAATGAAATCAAAGAAAATAAAAATTTGAATAAAAAAATTAAAAAACTATATTTTAAAGGACACATACATATAAAAGACATTAAAGTGTCTCTTTTCTTCTACTGTTAGCATACATAGTTAGGCTCCATGTGTAAACTTGATATTGGCATCCATCTCCTTCTCTACTGATATAGTGAAGAAAGCTTCTTTCCACAGCATGCCTGTAACTCTGCTTTTCTTCCTACATTTCTCTTCCTAATTAATGTTGTCACATATTCTCCCCATCAATTAAGAATAAAATCACCAAATTAATTCTAATTTTCCTCTATATTACATATGCAAAATTTATGCCAAGTCGATATAATGATGATGATAATAGGTTAAATAAATAAAACATTTTATTGTATGTTAGAGGCACAGTGCTGAATGTTTTCCATAAATTATTTAATTCCCATAACTGCAATATAAGATAGTATTGTGGACCAAATGTTTATGTACCCCCAAAATTCTATGTTAAGTTTGACTCCCAGTGTGATGACACTGGGAGGAGACTAGGGTTAGATGAGGCCATGAGGATGGGGTCCTCACCCCGTGATGGGCTTAGTTGCCTTGTAAGAAGAGCCCCAAGAGAGCTTGTGTTCCCTGTCGCCACCATGTGAGGACACAGAAAGAAGCCAGGAAGACAGCCCTCACCAGAACCCCACCATGCTGGCACCTTAATTTTAGACATCCAGCCTCCAGAACTGTGAGAAAACAAATTGTTGCTGCTTAAGCCACCTAGTCTATGAAATTTTGTTGTGGTAGCCTCAGTAGACTAATACAGATAGGTATGATTATTTCCCCATTTTATAGATGAGAAAATTGTAGCTTAGATAGGCTAAATAACCTCTCTGCAGTGGATCCAGGAGACAGTGGTAGAGACAAGATTTAAACTCAACTTTTAACCAATGCTGTTCCACTGATATCTCTTATATAATTGAGTGCCTAATGTATCACTAATTATTATGCTAATGACAAGAAATAAAAACAAGGTGCCCTTAAGGAATTCAACCATCTAATCATATAGTATAGGCAAACACATGAACTGCCAAAGAATGACTTCCTTGCAGTCTGGCACCTAAGAAATGTTTACTGAAATAAACAGAAAAACTATCAAACAATAATACAATAAGTGTTATATGAGCGGTCAAACAAAACAATGGTTTCCAGGAGGAAACAACTGTGGGGGCAACTGAGGCAACACCGTAAGACAGGTAGAATATAAGAAAAGTTATAGAAAAAATAAATGTAATGCAGTCAGAACAGGGTACAGTCATTTACATTTAGAAGGAATTTATCAAGATAACTAATCCTTTTGAAGCTGTCTCTTCAAAGATGAATAGAATCTCACTGTTGGAATAACAGGTAATTCTAGGTTGAAGGGACTCTATGGAAAAAAAAACATGGAATTTGAAAACGTGGCTGGCTGTTCCTTTTTTGCTCCCATATTTGATACTGTAGTTTATAATATACAATATATTAACAGATGCCCATCTCTCATCTTCTTTTCAAAGGACCCTATGCAAAGCATAGAAGTAATCACTGTGGATGGAAAAAATCCCAACTCTGAAATATTTAAAAGAAGTTTATTCTGAGCCAAATTTGAGGACCATGACCCAGAGCTACTCCCAAGAAACCTTGAGCAAGTGGACTCGAGGTGGTTAGGTTACAGTTTGGTTTTATACATTTCAGGGAGACAGGGGTTACAGGTAAAGTCATAAATCAATACGTGGGGAGCATACATTGGTTTGGCCCAAAAAGGTGGGACATCTCGAAGTGGGGGCTTACAGGTTATAGGTGGGTTTAAAGATTCTTTGGCTTGTAATTGGTTAAAGACATGAAGCTTTGTCTAGAGGCTTGGAATGTTTTAACATAAGGAATGGCTATCAGAGATAAGCCACCGGACATAGATTTGTTATGCAAATTGAGGACCTGCAGGTTTGTCTTGCATACCCTTAGGCCTGTCAATGGGTCACAAAGGACTCCAAGAAGGGAGGGGGGCATGATGAGGCATGTCTGACCTCC
>CAUYRT010071296.1:0-11748 GCA_963574885.1 Lepilemur ruficaudatus
GGTTTGCAATCCAGGCATCCAGGCTAGGCACCAAAGCAAACTTTATTCCAGCACTGCAGAGTGCAAGCTTGAGCTTTTCTGGTGCACACAGAATACATCAGCCTGGGGAGATGGACCTTACCCGCCCTGGCCCACTCAGGTGCCTTCCCCGTGGCCTACCTATTAAAATTGAATGTGAATTTACCGAGGTGTACAGTTAATCACATGAATCAGGAAGCAGTTCTTTTAAACACAGGTGGGGTATTGGGCCATTATTTAACCAAGACTCTCATAAGATAGAACACCATTAAAACAGCATGACAGATCAGAGGAGAGGCAAGCAAACTGTATTGCTGTGCTACATCTAAATTGCAAAGGAGAAGAAGGACTGGGGAGAACAGTGTAATTAGAGGAATTTTAAGCTCTCTAGTGGGAGGAAGAGCAAAATATTCTATATTTGAAATTGTAGTGGGAACTTAAAGTTCTAAGGTTGTAAGGGTAGGGCAAAGGGAAAAATAAAAGGAAGAAGATACAATGTGTACTCAGACACACAGGGAAAGTATTTGATCAGATACCTTAAATAATCAAAGAAACAGGACAGGAGCAGTGGCTCATGCCTGTAATACTAGCACTTTGGGAGGCTAAGGCAGGAGGATCACTTGAGGTCAGGAATTCAAGACCAGCCTGAGCGAGAGCAAGACCCTGTCTCTACAAAAAATACAAAAATTAGCCAGGCATGGTGGTGCCTACTTGTAGTACCAGGTACTTGGGAGGCTGAGGCGGGAGGATCACCTGAGCCCAGGAGTTTGAGGCTACAGTGAGCTATGATGATGCCACTGCACCCTAGCCAAGGTGACAGAGTGAGAGCCTGTCTCAAAAACAAACAAACAAACAAAACACAAACAAACAAAAAAGAATCAAAGAAACAATTCTGGGAGAAAGAAATAGTAAAATAACTTTTCTCCTAAGTAGTACCATCAGAGACATCAGGCTGGAGAGCAAAAGGGTGAGAGATTTTGGGGAGAGGTTTAACAAGGCAGGAAGAACAGAGATGGGAGCAGATTGAATGTCTATAAGAGATAAAATAAAAATTGATATTTTATGTAGAAATATTTCTCTAGTACAAAGTGTCCAGGCATGCTATTAATATTTAATTTAGATTACACAGCTTTATCATGCTCATTATATATTTTCTAAAAATACCCTAAAAAGTGCTACCCAGCCTTCTTGGCCACCGTTCAGAGGAGGGTTATGGAGCCTCAGGCAGTCCCAAAGAATTTCCTCTCCTGAAGGCTAATTTTGTTCTCTACCCAATCCTGCCAAACTAAGAAAATAAACATGAGTTGTTTCTTCAACAAGCAACAACTCTCAAACCTGCCCTAGTTCTTAAAGAGGAGGCAAAAATACCAATGTTTCAAGTTCTTCTTGTAAAAGGTTTTTCTTGTATAAATTATCCCTCAAGGCTGTGTAGCACTTTATACACTGAAAGCATTTTCACATGTATCACCTCATTTGAATTTCAGTGAATTCTAGTATAAAAGGCATTTCTATATCATATGTTTTTACATACTGCTTGTTCTACTATCAAAACCAATAAAACATTGGACATGGTTCATTAGTTTCTTATAACCTGAATACTTTCAACCTTACACAGTTTTTTCTTTCGTCTTTCCTTTCTCTTTCCTCCTGACTAGAGAGCATTTTATGCTTCTGGTCAGCTCTCTTGACTCTGCCAAATTGCTAGTCTTTCACCTAGTGGAGTAACACAAGACCCCTAAGACCTAGAAAAGTCTAGGTTGGGATAAATACTGGCCCCCTATGTCACGGCCAGCTGCCCAGGTCATTCATTGGCCGTGGGAGAGCCACTGTCGAAGGGTGTCAGGAACTATCAACCAAGATTTTAAAGCCAGGTTAAACCTGGCTTTGACCCTGGATTTGCCATTTGATAGCTGTGTTGTGTTCTCTGTAAATGGTGATATCTGCTTCATTTCATTTGTAAAGATTCTGAAAGCAATGGAGTACCTACCGTACAGTAGGCATTGAATGAGTGTTCATTCCTCTCCCTTGCTTCATAGAAGAGAGGAGTCACCCACGACTTAGGAGACAAGGGCTGGTGTATGATCTTGATAGAAGTAGAGATGTGCACCTCTCGAACCCTAACATAATTATGTGCACACCTAAACTCTGAACAGCCCACCAAGCCTGCTGCAACAGGAGCACTTGCTGATATGCAAGTGGACTGGCAGAGTCCCCATTTGGGCAGATCATAAGGCACCTGCCTACCATTATCCCAAGTTGGCCCCAACAGTGCACAGCAAACCACCCCAGTCAGCCCCGGAATTATGTAACAACAAACCCAAACATCGTCAGCCCATCAACATCGCTCATTTTAATTTCATACTATAGGACAGTAACTGAGTGTTTCAGTTTTAAAAGACCTACCCCGTTTCTCTTCTCCTAAATCTCACCCCCGAGGGTCTCCTCGACCTTTGCCTCTGTCTGTGCCAGGTTCCCCTCATAGCAGTAAAACTTTTCCACTCAGTCTCAATCTTAGGTCTCTAATAGTCTTTATTTTTTTTTTCTTTAACAGCACATGGGAAGAATTTGCATCTTAGTCTCAGTGCAAAAGATATAACAGATCTTCCCCTATGGGAGAAAATAAAAGAAAGGCCCCGTGAACTTGACAAGATAGCTGTTAATTCCCTGCCTAAAGGAGAGAGCAGAGCTGTGAGAACTGCATGAGACAGTAGGAAGAAGTTGCTTCAATAGCACAACTGCTCTCCCTGTGACAAGCAGAGGTCCAGTTTCAGCAAGGATGAGCTGAGTACATACACCGGCCAAATACTGCATCGGATGCCAGAGATATGAAGACGAGAGAACATGGTCCTTATCCTCAGCACCGCAAAGCTTAGTGGGGAAGGACAAATGAAACAGACAATGGAACACATCGTGATTGTGGTTGATGTTAAAAAAGAGCCGAGATGAAAAGTACTCTGTGGTCATTAGAGGGAGAATGGCCAGCTCTAACGAAGGGTAGGAGAGAAGGCATCACATAAGGCAGAATGCAGATGCTAGTAAGGTCTCCACGTTGGGTCTGGACAGCAGTTATTGTGTGAAAATGAAATAAATTATGAAGTTTATTGACAGCTCATGTTTGTACTAATTCTTCTATTTTCTTAACGATCTTTTCAATTTAAACATAAATGTTTATTTCACAAATGTGTATGCATGTGTGAATGTAAGTATAGATACATACATGTATGTACGTGTGTGTGTATATAGGAAATACAGGACTTTCTTTGGTGACTCTTGCTTCTGCTTCTCTAGCTTAAATGTTCAAGTGCTTAAATGCTTGAAGCTATGCTTCTCCTGTTATACATTGTAGGTATAAATGGTGATTTCTCTTGCAAAAGCTGAAACTGGGGTCAGTTTACTGTACAGTTATTAATATATACATATGTGTGTTTGCATATTTATATATGTACACCTTTTTGACGTTAATGCCAACAATACTCTCCTTTCTTCTTTTCTAAAACTTCCATCCTTACTTTCCATTCTGTAATTTCTTCACCATCCTTGTCCTATAGTTTGCCAGCATCAACCAGCCTGGGGCCCAGCAGTGAGTGCCGGGATCCCTAGAAAAGAGAGAGCTGGAGAGGCCCAGTGTCGTGGTCTCATTTGTAGCTCCTGTCGCTACTTTCAAAGCTCCATGTGAGTCAGCAACTTCTAAATAGGTTTGCACTTTGGAGCGTGCTGCTGTCTCTACTTGGAGCAGGTGCTCTATGCCCAGCACTGCTCTCTCGTTAGCCCTTAAGAGTTTTTTCTCTTAATAGTGTGTTTGCTGTTTCTACCCGTTTAAAGCTGTCCCATCTCTCCTTCAGCTGTCTCAAAGTCACACTGATCCAAGGAAAAGGGATTTATTCCTCATACATGTAACAGGAAGAAAGCTTGAAGTAGCATCACCTAATAAAGATTCCCCCACTCTAGGCCAAAGACTAGTTTCTGTGCTGGTCCAGTAGGCACCACCCCCACCCCCGCTGCTAAAATTCAGTAGCAGAAATGTCTCTGTTCATCATTCCATACCCACTCCTGGGTAGTGGGACAGTCTTGGTTGAAGCTTATCTCACATCCCGTCTATTATGTAGGCCACAAAAGCACTTTGAAAACTGTAGCGCATCACACCAACATAGGGCATTATTATAATCATGTTAGAAACAGCATCCTATTAAAGAGTTAAGTTTTTCTGCATGGATCACACCCATCCCTTATTCATTTATCAATATCTATGTGGGCTGCTTTGGGACAAATTTGTCTTGTTGTTCCTTGGTATCATTAAGAGGCTACCCATATGATTGCAGAGGGGTACAAAGGAGACTTCAACTTTTTAGAAATATTCCTTCCTTTAAAAAATATGATGAATATTGATTAACTCTGGGTACATGTATATTTTTATTGTCATCTATGCTTTTTATGGTATCCTTTGTAAATGTCTCCATATTTAAAAAAAATTCTCATGAGAAGAACTGCATACCTAACAGGTGGGGCTAAAACATATTTAATTAATGTACAAGAAACAAGACCCAATTCTCTTGAATTAACTGGCTCCCAGAGATAACTTCTAAATCTCCCACATTTACCTTTTTTCTTTTAAAATTTTTCATTTGCTAATTTTTCTTGGCATTCCTTGTCTCATTTATACTAAGGATACCCACTGTACTTATAGCAGCATCATTTATAATAGCAGGCAACTGGGAACAACAGGCACAATATCAAACAATATTGAGAATGGTAAGTCTAACAAATGCAATTGCGTCAAGGAAAATGTTAAATTTTAAATGTGGCATATCAAATTGCATATCGTACTATGATTAGAATTAGGTAATCTTTATATACATACTATAAGAGTGTGTGCGCGCTCGTGCGTGTGTGTTGGGGGGATAAAATTGGGAAAGAATATGAAGAAAGAAAGAACTGCTACACAGTCAAATGCGAATTACGAGTGACTTTAAAAAATAATCTTGTAAAAATTTAAAGTCTACTTCATAATCAAGAACAATTAATATCTTTAGATTTGTACCTTCACGCTATTGAGCTTGACTTTGCCTCCCATTCTTTTAACTTTGTGCTGTCTTTTGTGACTCTAGCTTCTGCTTCTCTAGCATGTGCTCAAGTTTAAATGTTTGAAGCTATGCTGCTTCTGTTAGAGATTCTAGCTATAAATTCTGCATAAGCTGAAAGTGGGATCAGTCCACAAATGCTGGTCCCTTCATCCTTAAATTTCATTTCTCTGCAGTGTGCTCAGTACTGACACTTCACCATAAGGATCAGCCTCACACTCCCTGATTCTCTCTACCCAGCCCATGTACGGTGAGGAGACCGTACTAGGTAGTGTCCTCCTCAATTTCAGCCCTTCTTTTCTGTGCATGGATGGCCCAATCTAAAATATGTCTTGGTGCAGAATTAAAAATAATCTTCCCAATTCCCTCCTTTGGTGTATTTCATAATTCCTCTTAAGTCACCAAGTTATTCTTTTTTGTCCTTTTACAGTATACTTTGTGCCTTGTGAGTCATGCTCTGGGAACTTTTTGCTTGCTTTGCAGAAATATTTCCAAAAAAATCTGAGAATTTAGAAATATTAGTGCTTTCCAATTCCCAGTAGCTTCCATTTTACATTTGAAAATGTTATTGCTAATGTATGTTTATAGATGCCAAAGTGTGTGTCAAAAATATAAAATCTCGCAGTCAAATGATAAATCCTGAGTTAATTAGAGAGGTTTTGATATAAACATTGAGGTGGAAGACAAGTAGAGTCAGTCAGTAGTGTGTGGGCTTTCAATGGATCAGCAATGCTTTGTGTTTTAAAAGGGGAACAGATATGATGCTAAAATTTGAATAAGCTAAGTGGTAGACGGGTGTGTGTTCCTATGTTAGTTTCAATTCTCGCCTGTGTGCACGAACAATTCACAGTGTTTTTAAAAATGTCATTGTTAACTCCTTATTCCATTGTGGTGATCATTTGAACTTTTTCACATCTTTTATTTAAATCCTACAGAAAGCATCAGTGAGAGCATTTTGGAAGTGGAAGAGGAGAGGACCTATAGAAAGTGGGGAGCTGAGAGATACAGGTTATAGTTAACAGAACAGGAAACAAAGTTCATATATTAAGAAAGTTTCAAAGAGGAACTGAAGTAAGTCATCTAAAATTACAATAGAGGAACTAAAAATAATGATATGTCCGTATTGGGAGGGAGAAGGGTGAGAGTGAACGATGATCTCAGCTATCAGAAGGAAGGAAATCCACAGATAAAGTCAGTCTGATAAATAAAGAAGTAGCGATATGACCGTATTATTTAGAGATAGGGAAGTAACCACCTAGAAGATTAAAAAAAAAAACTGTAGCTGTTAAAAAGTTAGACTTGGTTTGGGGTTGGGATAGAAGGCAAAGGTGGGGGTGGCTCATGAACAAAGCATCCTTACCTTTTACAGCAAGTTCTTCTGCATTATTGACATTTTTGTAAATGTATACACACACATTGCTTTAATAAAAAAAAATTTTTTTTAAGATAATGCAATAGTAAAACCATTGGACCTAAGAAAATGCCCCTCTTTAACAATCTGACCAAGTGACTATTCACTTCTTGACCTGTGTTGTATACTTGCTAACAAATAATTTATATCTTCATCTTTTTATTAGTATCCTGGAATTATCCTTATTTCTTTCTGGTATTTTCTTTCTTTCTTTCATTTTTTGCCCTCAGCAAACATTTTATAAATGATTTCTCTATACAAAAATTTGTTATGGAAAGCTGATAGAATGTTAAATGAAACAAGGAAGACTCCTACGTTTCAACTGTGTTTAAAACATGCCTATGACACACAGATAACAGAAAGCAGACTTGGGGGCTGAGAGAGGGGAATGAACAGTAACTGCTAATGCTCACTTTTTCTGGGGTGGGGGTGGGAATGTTTTGGAATTAAAGTGTGGGGACGGTTACATGTCTTTGTGAATATACTAAAATCCACTGAATTGTCCACTCTAAAGCTGCGGTCTCCAACCCCTGGGCGGCAGACTGGTACCAGTTCATGGCCTGTTAGGAACCAGGCCACATAGCAGGCCATGAGAGGTAGGCGGGCAAGCCAAGCTTCATCTGTATTTACAGCCACTCCCCATCACCTGCAGCACCGCATAAGCTCCGCCTCCCGTCAGATCACAGTGACATTAGATTCTCATACGAGTGCAAACCCTACTGTAAACTGCACGTGCAAGGGACCTAGGTTGCATGCTCCTTATGAGAATCTAATGCCTGATGATCTAAGGTGGAGCGGAAGTGGTGATGCTAGCTCAGATTATCACTACCAGAGAGGTTTGATTGCACAGTAAATGTAATGCACTTGTATCATCCCAAAACCATTCTCCCTGCTGGTCCATGGAAATATTGTCTTTCATGCAATTGGTCCCTGGTGCCAAAAAGGCTGGGGACTGCTGCTCTAAAGGAGGGAATTTTATGGCATGTAAAATATCTTAATATAATAAAAATTGCAAAGGAATAAACTAAAATGATAGTCATTATGTTATACTTCGGTATTTTTCTATCTTCTATTTCCCTGAAGTTTTGGTAATGTGATATTATTTTCATAATTTAAGAAATATTTTAAAGTAACATCATTAGCCTAATGTGTGATACAATCTTCATGCATCCAATATTTCCTCTTAATTCCATAACACTTTTTATTTTCTCCTGCACTCTAGAGTACATAATTGTTCACATTTTAATCTGTTTTCCTTATAGTTTTAAGTTTGGTGTTACTCTTAAAAATAGTTTCACCATGCTAAGGTTATGAAAACATTTTTGTGAATTTTGTTCCCAGTAGTTTTATAATTTGCTTTTTTATTTAAAAATGCTCAAGTCTTTGATCTATGTGAAACTTAGTCTGGCGTAAGATTTGAAAGGGAATTAACATTATTCTTTTTCCTACTCAATAGCCAGATTTCATAAACCAATTCATTTTATCTTATATACTGATTTTGTATTCTACCTTTGTGGAATACTAAATATACATATTTATACTTAATGCACACAATCTATCTCTAAATTTTCCAGTCTATTCCATTGATTTACTGCCTGTTCCTAAACCAGCACCATGCCATTAGTTTTCATATCTAGCAGAACAAATTCCATCTTCTTGCAATATCTTTTAAATAAATGGAAATCCCACAAATAAATAAATAAGACTTGCATCCAAAGATGCTACATGACTCGCTCATATATTACTTAGAGACGGAATTCAGAGAATAATTTGAGTCTCTTGAGTTTAGTCATTTATTCATTCTATTTAACAGATTTTTACTGAGTACCTACTATATGCCAGAGGCTGTTCTAGCTTCTAAGGATCCAGCAGTGAAGGAAACACAAAAATCTATGGATTTTGCCTCATGGAGCAAACATATATTCAACATTATTATTCATTTTTAAATAGATAAATTTCTGCTACATTTCCCAATTTTTGAGAGATAAATTTTAGTTATTACTTCATAAGAGTTGTAATCTTGCACTTCATATTCTACAGTCTTTTTCCTATACATACATTTTTCAAACTCTACAGTTTCATTTCTTTTTTTCAACACAAAGCAATCTCTCTCCTCTACACCCAAGTTTGATTTCTAAAACTCTTTTGTAGGAGAATTCATTGTTAAGAAATATTAAGACTTTTTGAGGAAAATTAGGGAAATAAAGGTCATAATTAAACCAGAAATGCATATTATCTTTAACCATTTATTAAATAAGGCAATTCATGTGGCACATATTATGTATCTAACATTAGTAATTAATTTCCATTCACCATTTTTTGCTTTGGGGGAACTTTCTAGAACTTATTTTTTTATGAAGTTTTAATAAGATATATGATTATTTTACTTTATAATACATAATATTCCTAATGGATATTTTTCCCTATTAGTTCTGATTGCTACATTTTTTATTTTATGACTTAGAGCAGTAGACTTCCACTATCTACTCCCAAAATGATCCCAAAGAAATGGAGTAACTCGACAGCAGTTAAATACAATTACATACTTGAGCTCCAAAGTTGTATAGATCTGCTTTACATCTAGCGCTCCCGTAGGATGTGTGGCCTGGGCAATCGAGGTGCTCTCTCTAAGTTAGGGCTCTCCATCCACAAATTGATAAGAATAATGGTATCTGCTTCGTAGGATTGTTGAGAAAATTAAACGAGCTAGAATGTGTAAAATTAACAGCTCAGTGCTTGGCACATCATATGTGTCAAGTAAATGTTAGCCAATATTATTCTGAGTTATTTGTTAGGATCATTTCACTACAAAGAACAGTGGCTCAGTTGGGTGATGGGAGTAGGAGTATGGTGAGGATATTCATGGAAATAAGGACTTTAAGGGCCTCCTGGGCTATCAGGAAAAGCTATTGAACTGGGCCTCTTGAACACTGGAACCCACTCAAGAACTAGAAGCATGCAGTGAAGACTCGCTAATCTGAGTCATCTTCTTGCTGCTTGGCGATTCAGGAATCCCATAAATGTGATGACTCAGCACCCCACCATCTGTACTATATCCATTCCTATTTCTACTGATTTCTTGACTCTCCTATGAATATCTTTTGTTCTCAGCTTACCTATGGCTTCTGCTTACTCATAATTACTCATGCATCCTTTGTGATAACTCAAAACTTCAACTTATTCACAATCTGTCAGTTCTGTGTCACATTTTTAGGGGATAGTGTCTGCTTGACTTGATAGTATCCCTATTTCAACAGAGGTTCTGTGCTAAACCACCCCATAGGCCATAAACCCATCTAAAAATCGATTGCCTTTGGACCTCTTAAAAAGGCTCACCTCTTATACTACCATATTGGCAACACCTGAAGTTTGGAGGGAAGACATTCAAACCATAGCCAACCCTATTTCAAAATACACAAAATGCAGTCACATTCTAACATACTAGGGGTTAAGACTTCAACATCTAAATTTTGGGAGGACAAAATTCAGCCCATAACTTTGCCTATACTTTAAAATCCATATCGAAATTTTTCTTCTCCTCCAGGAAGTTTCCTGAGCCAAAAATTCACAGTGATTTGGTCCTTCTAGAACTTGTGTAGAAGTTATTATTCTTATCATTCATTGGCAATCAGCCATGTGCTTTCTTGTTTTATCATATTAAATTATTACATGTGATTTATGCTGTTAATTTCTTGTGTTCTCTTTTATCTCCCAAATGAGATGAAGATGAACCACACCTCCCACTTTCTGAATCTCCATAATATCTGACACTGCACTTTGCACGTAGTACATTCTCACTATGTAAGCTTGACAGTTTAGTCAGGGTTTTCCCACTTCAAATTCTCTTAATTTCAGGCCATATGAAAGCTTGCCACCAATTACTTGTTTTCAGTCAATTCCTAAAAATGTATTTTTTGGGGAAAGAGCCCTGTTCAGTCAGGTTAACAAGAACCCACTCAGGTAGGATCAGAGCAGTTGTGGAACATGTTTAAGATTGACCCTATAGAGGTCTAAACCAACAGAGATTAGTGGTAAGGCTTGGATGGGGGTGGGAGGAGTCAGTTCAGGAAGAGGTTTGTAATAAGTTAGTGGTCAGAGGGCAGGTGATGGGATCCATCTGATTGGCAAGGTGAGTATGGGGCACAGGACATTCCCAAGTTACAAGTCAGGCCTTTGTTGGTGGAGCAGGGAGAAGGCCTTGCTCAGGGGACAGCACCTCGGGTGCATCTTAGAGAGAAACTCTGCCTCATTACTCAGCTGGTGCGTGAGCCCTTTCACTGCGTGCTTCATTGTCCACAATTGACCCATGGACAACCATCAGAAAGAGGACCCTAGATGCTGAGTCAAGCAGGCTTGGTATTATCTGGGAGTTTTAAATTTCACCAACAATGAATAAGAAGTTAAAGCAATAACTAGGAAGCAAGTATTAGATTGGGGCCAGGAATAACCAGACCTGCATCATTCTCAAAAGGATTAGGTAGCTCATAACTGAAGGGTGTGTAGAAATGAAAAATACAAGCAGAAGGCTAGAAAGCAAGGTGTTTCAGGAGGGTAATCCACAAATGCTGAGCATCCCATATAGTATCCCTACTACACAAGTCTGGTCAGATGTTTCCAGATCGGGAGAGCAGGTGAAGGATGAAGTGACAAAGAAGGATCCCTAAAGGAGATGAATTAAGCAGAAAAAAGAGATGTATCAGAATGGCTTCTCAAACCTGGCTCATCATCAGAATCCCCAAAGGGGTGATATAATAACCACACATTGCTGCATCCCAGTGAGTTTAGGATTAGCAACAGAAGGTCATAAACAGCAGGAAGAAGAGGCAGGAATCTGCAATTCCCAACACTTTCCAGGTTGGAATTCACTGGCCCTGATGATCTGTAACCAACATTAATGTTTGGTAGTTGTCCCTAAAGCTGTTTAACAATGGGAGACGTGGGCTTTTGACATATTTCATATAAGCAATTCCATCCACTCCTCTTTTTTTTTTTTTAGGTTGGTATTATAACATTTATTAAAATAATGCTGTGGGTTAACAGAAACAGCAAAGAACCAAAGAATTAAAATGCAAGCTATGTAAA
Organism: Lepilemur ruficaudatus; assembly: GCA_963574885.1. Classification (NCBI taxonomy): domain Eukaryota; kingdom Metazoa; phylum Chordata; class Mammalia; order Primates; family Lepilemuridae; genus Lepilemur; species Lepilemur ruficaudatus. The sequence goes on from CAUYRT010071296.1 coordinate 11,590, forward strand.
ATCCCAACTAAAACCCCAAAGTGTCTAATGTATTCATTCATTAGCTAACTAAAAGCCCAAAAAAGACAAGACATCCAATATAATAAAGTACTGCAAAACAGTTGGCAATTTTCAGTTATCAAAATTGTGGATTTTGCATTTTGTATCCTTTTCTCAATC
>CAUYRT010071300.1:0-43889 GCA_963574885.1 Lepilemur ruficaudatus
GGGGTCTCGCTCTTGCTCAGGCTGGTTTCGAACTCCTGACCTTGAGCGATCCACCCACCTCGGCCTCCCAGAGTGCTAGGATTACAGGCGTGAGCCACCGCGCCCGGCCAGTTAGAAGACATTTTTGTCTTATATTGGGTATGTAATGGGCTCCCTTAATGTATGATGGAAATTTCAGAAGCACTCATAAATTGTATACTGCTTGGAGCTCAGATCTCCTTATTAGCTCTTACCCTGTAATCTTATAAGATTTACAAAATAGAGGCCATATGATATGCCTTAACTCTCTTGGCATGAAAATGATTGACCTTAAAGCTTACTCTTTTTCTGTGTCATTATGCCCAGCAAAAATGTTGCTTCAGATTTCATAAGTGCAATGGTTTCATGAAGAACACAACAGATCATCTCACTGCTTTAGATAATTACTGAATACTCACACTGTGCATTCTAAAATCTATTTTCCTCTTGCTGTTTTATCTTCAGTCTTTTGTGAAGTCAGAGGTAAGAGGAGAGTAAGAGGAACTCCCCAGAATGCCTACTTCTCATTCAAATGACTACTGAGCCTTTCCAAATGGGTATATATATGATGGACATCTCAAATGTAACCCAGCCAAAACAGAACTCTTATTTTCTATTCCTATTCCTATCCCAAACATGTTCCTCCTTAAATGTTCTGCGTCTTGGTAAACTAAACCATTATTTTTCCAGCTGTTCAAGCTAAAAATACACGGGTTACTTCTCTCCTTCCTTTACCCTTTTCATTCAGTTAATCTGTAAATCCTTTCTATTCCATCTTTAGCCACATACCAAATCTGTCTGTTTTTCTCCAACTGTCCTCCTGCCTTCCTAGTCCAAGCCACTTTTATCTCTGGTCTAGACTACTGAAATATCCTGGTTTCCTGTCCCCACATTCTTGCCTCATACAATCTGATCTTTACCCAGCAGTGAGAAGGATATTTAAAAAAACGTAAGTCACCTCATGTCACTTTCCTGCTTAAAATCTTCCCATTGTATCCTTCATTACCTTAGGATAAAATCTACACTCTCTTCCCCTGGGTGACAGAGCCCCAGGTGACTTGGCTCTTGCCTGCCTCTCTGACCTGTTCATGGAATGCCCCTCTGACATTCTCATGGAATGCTCCTCCTCGTCTCTACTGTTCTTCAGCCATGCTGGCTTGGTTTGGGTCCGTAAGACACAATCTCATTGGCACTTGAGGCAAATGAGTAGTAGCTGTTTCCTCTGCCTGGAAAGCTGTTTATACTGCTGTTTGGGTGGCTTGTTCCTTCTGGTTGTCTTTTAGATTCTCATCTTAGACTGAGCCCCCACAGAAAGGCTTTTTCTGCCCACCCAATTTAGTGGCCCCCAGACACATCATTCTTAATTTTAATTCTCTGCAGTGTTCTTCTCACTATTTGATGTTTTTGTCTTTCTTAGCTTTCTTGTCTATCTTCATCTACTAGAATATAAACTATATGAGAGTAGAGACTTAATCTGTTTTGTTCACTGCTGAATCCCAGAACCAACAAGAGTAGCTGGAACATAATAAATATTTGGTAAATGATATTGCTTAGAAAATACTATTATTTATCACACCTGAGTCTCTTCTGCCCCTTTGAGAGATAGTGTCATAACGTAGTCATTATACAAATTTTAAATTCATACGATTAGGCTCAAATACCAGTACTGGTACTTACTAATTGTGTGGACTTATTTTGTACCTAATTATACAGTAGAGGTAATAGTATGTCCCTCGTAAGTTCTTTTTTGACGATGAAATAATGTCTATGAAGTACCTAGTGGTAATAGTAGTAGTACTAATAATAACAAAAATGATTTTCATGTTAATATTGATGACAACAGTGACAACCTTTTAAGCAGCTAATCTTTATTGAGTACTTAATATGTGACAAGTAGTGTTCTAAGTGTTTTACATCTAAATCTCACAACAATCCTATGCTCTAAGTGCTATTACTGTCCTCTTTTGAAAAAATCAAAACACAGACATAAAATAACTTGCTTAAAGTTACTCAGCTAGTGAATAATAGAGTTACTCAGGCAGAACCTCTCCTCCTGACCATTGCTGCCTTCCCTGTCTTCCTCATCCATAGTGCCTAGAACTCCGTAAATAAATGGCAGTGATACTATTTGTATCTTGGTGATGCTCACTGTTCTTTCATTCATTTCAAACTAATTAATGTTTATTCCCTCATGTTATAGGAAGTTTGTAGCACATAATACCAGTCTTAGAGAGTCATAGTCTGGTGGAACTTTATGCAGAGCTCAAGTGACCTGTGCTTTTGCATACATGCAATCTTTTTCTTTTGCTCGCTCGCGCGTGCGCACCCTCTCTCTCTCCCCGTCTCTCTCTCTCCCTTTCTCTCCCTCGCTCCCTCCCTCTCTCTCTCTCTTTCTCTCCCTTTCTCCCTCTGGACTCCTCCAGTTGTTTGCTACTGAACTTTGCTGCCTGTGGCTATCGCCTCTCATTACACCACCTCCATCATCAATGTACACTACAAGTTGCGTCTGGGTGATTTTTCTGAAACAAAGAGCTGCCCTTCACTCCCTTGCTTACCACCACTTGTCAGCTCTCCATCCTCTGTGAGATTGTGGGGGAAGACTTTAAGGAAGGCCTCTTTGGAAATGGCATTTAAGCTGAAGGAGGAAATAGGAACCAAGGGAGATGTTGGGGTACGGAGGCAGGTTCTAAGCTAAGGATTCTAGGGCTAGGTAGAACTGGGTATTTGAGAAGCGCTGAGGAGGCCTCTGTGGGCAAAGCACAGTGAATGATAGGAATGCATGAGAGGCTGGGGTGGGCAGGGTTTGAGAGCCTTGAAGAGGTTTGCATTTTATTGTAAATGAAAGGGAAAGCCATTGAAAGTATGAAGTAATGGAGTTATGAGACCTGATTAATATTTTATGGAAATCCTCTGGCTATTCTGTAAAAAATGGACTGGAAGGTGATGAGAAGGCAGGGAGCAGCCTCATGGTAGAAGCCATGTGTTACATATCTCTCTGTTTAATACCTAGCACCGTGCTGGGTGTGTGGGACACTCAGTTCATGTTTAATAAGGAATGACTGTGAAGGCATGGATATTGACTGTGTCATTAGTCTGGATTCAGAAAATGTGGCCACCTTGATTACACATTAGAACCGATCTACCATTTATGACATACCTGTGACTCAACAAACTAACTTTCAGAATGTGGCCCATTTAACACAGGACAATTTCCTGTGTGTTTATATATTAATAGTAAAATCTTTATCATTACAATAATCTCTGTCCATATTTTGATGGCATATTGACCATTCTGTTTCTGAGGAATAATCTACAAAGCTGCACAAAGGTGCTTGATTCAGGCTAAAGGATACATGTAGACATTTGATTTACCTATTAAAAGGTAATGTGTTTGTAGAAGATATAAAGGTTTTTGTTTTTACTGGTAAACACTTATGCAATTAGGACATGTCTTTATGGTTTTGGGAATGTCTGTTTTCAAATCCCTGATTAGAAAACAAATAACAGGCTGGGCACAGTGGCTCACACTTGTAATCCTAGCACTCTGGGAGGCTGGGGCAGGCAGATCATTTGAGCTCAGGAGTTTGAGTCCAGCCTGAGCAAGAGTGAGACCCCCATCTCTACTAAAAATAGAAAGAAATTAGCTGGGCAACTAAAAATATATAGAAAAAATTAGCCGGGCATGGTGGCGCATGCATGTAGTCCCAGCTACTCGGGAGGCTGAGGCAGAAGGCTTGCTTGAGCCCAGGGGTTTGAGGTTGCTGTGGGCTAGGCTGACGCCATGGCACTCTAGCCCAGGCAACAGAGCAAGACTCTGTCTCAAAAAAAAAAAGAAACAAATAACAGAAAACAAATAACAAAACTGTAACTATACATGTTATATACTTAATCTTATAAAATTAATAAATGCTTTTTGATGGTTCATTATAGCTTTCTATAATGTGTTTTTAATAAATTCACACTTGTTCTCATTTTTATCACATTAGGCCTTGGCTGCCTTGATTAGAAATGGTTTCAAAAAGGTGAAAAATTGTTGCTGTTTTTTATTTTACTATTTCCCCCTTTTTTCTTATATACTTTTAGTTTCTTTTTATCAACAAATTACGACTACTTAGTCTTTTAAAAAATTATTCTTCATTTTTAATTTCTTGATTTCATAGCTTTCTTCTCTTTCAGTTAATATTTCACAAATTTTCTTGGGAAATTGCTTTGTATAGATGAACAGATGTGGTATCTAAACATTAAGTGACATCCAAAAACCACAATGAGAATCTTCTCTTTTTTAATGTTATTTTTAATTGACAAATAATAATTGTATATATTTATGAGATACCATTGATGTTTTGATATATGTTTACAATGTAGAATGATTAAATCAAACTAATTAATAAATCCATCCCTTCACATACTTTTTTTTGGTGAAAACATTTAAAATGTAATTTAGCAATTTTGAAATAAACAATACATTATTTAATATGGTAACTATTCTGTGCAATATATCATGAAAGTTTATTCTTCCTGTCTAAGTGAAACTTTGTACCCTTTGATCAACGTTCGAGAATCTTAAGTATATAATTGAAATTGGTCATTTTGATAGGTTCTGATGTTGTATGTCACATGCATTATACATCATTAATTTTTAATTTGTTTTATAAAATCTGAAAAAGCTGATTATTTTACTCCCTTTGTTATCAATAACTTCACAATGTTTACATGGCTCTCCTTTTGGACCATTTAAGATTCAAGTCATGTAGCTCAGGACTGAACTTTGCAAATATATAGGCTCTGCTCATGGAGATGAATGTTTACACTGTTACTTGGTGATAGATCAAGTATTATTACTAAAGCTATGACTAGAGACTGGAAAGGACAGGCACAGGGTCTAGGATTGGGCAATTGAGCTATGGACATCATCATACATATTTTATCATACATATTTTAGCTCATCATACATATTTTAGCTTCCTGATATGTTCTGAAAATGTGCTCATATTAGGTGCTTAACTTGTATTCTTTATTACATTTCTGTCTTCCTCCAGCAGTTGAACCACTGAAGAATTTTCTATACATTTAAATTCATTTTTGAATGTAGTTACATTAACTTTGTAAGCTTGGTTATAAATATCTGATGATTGATTAGAGTTACAGATCATCAATATATCAAAAAGAATAAACTTGGCTTGTTTTGGCTTTAGTCAGTGGACTATATTTTCCATGGGATTTTCAGCTTGCAGGGTAGAATGGCCTCTGTTTTAGGATGGTTTCCTTCTCATCATTTTTTCCCTTGCCTTCTGAATATGTTTCATGAATTTCTACCTTTGTAACTGAATGGCAACTGTGCAAGTCTAACTTTTCAAAAATTAAGGGTAAGAAACTAAACCTCTAAATTTACTGTGATCTTTGATGTTAAATGTTTTAATATAAATATTTACTGATAATATTTTGATGATGGAAGTTTGGCACATCTCAAGCAGTAGTATGCTGTCTCTCTCTCTTTTTGTCTCTTTGTCTGTAACTAGACCATGGATCCTACTATCTTAACATAGGTGGCCTTACTAGTTCCTCTCTCCTTAAGCAAAAACAATATATTTAATAAATTTTAAACAACAGAGTATCCTATGGTTAAATGATTCCAAAGTGGGCAGCACTGTTAGGCTTTGACCAATTTGGTTAGGTGACTTTATCTGCAAATTCATGGAAACCTAGAGCTGTAGAGAAAATGCACCGTGTATCATTAGGCTTTGCTAAGCATAGGAAATACAGCCATACCTCATTGGGTGACATTTCTCTTAACTCAGCAAACTTTCATGCTTTCAAATAATGTTTAAAAATATATCTTATTTTAAGATTAATTATTTAAAAAATAATCTTATTTAAGCATAATTTTATTTGGTATTATGGTAAACATTGATAGAATTAATCATTTCTGTTGATGTTCTTCCTGCTTTGACAGATTTTTCATTCAAATTGAGCCTCTTTTAAATATGTCTTATATAGACATGTTGATTTTAAATGTAAGACCTTTCATTTGTGTTAAACAGCTTTTACATACTTTACTGATAACAAAGAAGTTTTCATGTTAAATATCTTTAATACAGAAGTATTTAAAACAAGAGCTTGTTTTCTTAATTTACATATTTCTAAGGGTAATTATTTTTGCTTTGTGGAATCTTTTTATATGAGTTTTTATTTCTTGTTTATATTAGTTCAGAGATCCTCTTGTTTGGTTATGTTATCTTGTTTTTATGGAAATATACAATGAAGCTCAATTAATTTGTTATAACTACTTAATCCCAATTCTTAATAGGCTTGTAACTTTGATAATAATCATTTTCTCATTGACCTCAAGGATTAAAAAAAGAATCCTACCAGGGTATAAAGTTAATTATTATAATTTGAAGGAATAAAAAACTATTTGAGCGTTAGAATTTATCAATGCACTCTTTCTTCTACTCTATTTCATTATATGATATTGATATTTGTACCTAAAACCTATGCCAAATTAAGTTTTTACTAAGTCTTTTTTATTTTGCCTTTTAAATGTTTCTTGAATATTTCCTCCCCTCTGTATTCTTGCTGTCACTCTTAATTTAAGGCCCTAGGATGATTGTTTTGACCTAAACTAGACTTTTGTGCCTAGCACTCACCCCCTTTCTAGCAGTCCTTTGCCCTGCCAACAGACTTATCTTTCTCAAATCTGGATCATAATATGCCCAGTGGCTCTCCATTATCTAAAGGATAAAATACAAATCTGAAATCTACCGTTCAGCATCCTCCACTGACTTCTGGCTACCTTTCCAGCCTCCTTTCCTACTTACATTCTCTGCTGCAGCATTATTAATCTACCTGCAGCTCCCAGATGGGTTACTCTCTTTTTGGCTTCTGCACCTTTATCATTAGGTTCCCTCTGGATTAAATAGCCTTTCTCTGTAAGGTTGGTGCACGCCATAATCTTTTATTCTGCTCCAGTGATCTCTTGTCTTTGCGTATTTTCTGACAACTCCTTTCTCTGCATCCCAGGTTTCAATTAATCACTCTACTGGTTCCCATGACACGTGCTTCTTTTAGCTCTGATGTCACTGCATTGCTATTAGATAATTATATATCTTTTTCCATTACTAGGCTATGAAATCCCTCAAGTCAGGCAGTAGGTCTGTTTCAGCTTTGTTTGAATAACCTCTGATACAGGGCTTGGTGCTGGTGGCTCAAAGTTGAATAGGAATAAAAATTGAATGAATTTATCATGCTAAAAGGATTAGTGCAATTTTAATACAGAATGAATGTCTTCATGATAGAAAAAACAAAAAGTTCCTCTACTGATCAGGTTCAAAAAAGAAAAATAATAAGTGAATCAAAATAGTGACCCAAGTACATAATAACGTTATGACGTGGTGAGGGCATTCTTGATTTTTCTCTTCAGCTGTAGATAGCATCTCCAAGGCCAAACTGCATGGTTTGGACTGCTTTTGCCCCTTGCTTAAAACCCTTGTGTGATTCTTTGCACTGATTTTTGCATTCCCTAAAGGGAAAATGGAAGAAATCACATAGATTATTCATCTACATTATTGGCAACATGTAAGTCATCAGTAGCATATATATTTGTTCACATTGATAGAAGGTCAGTGCTATTTAATGGACCCTGTCTATCATAGCATAGACTTTACCTAAGAGACCAAGGAATTTGAACTTGCCATTTAAATTTCAGGAATATAGTAATGTAAGAGTAAAATGATATACTTTTAAATAAAGTGGGGAAAAATTAGATTCCTAAATCTTGCCATTTAGAGTAAGTTTCAGAAGAAGAAGTGATATAAAATCTATTTTTAGAAAAGTCTTAAACATGCTAAATAGTGCACTAGAGAAAAATCTCTGTTTTTACTTTAGACCTCTTCAGATCAGGGTCTAGCAATTATTGTGTATATAACTAATAAAGGAGAGCTCTTTTTATTTTTGTGAGTTGTAGTTGTCTTGAACTAATGTTACTGAAATGGAGAGAAAAGGTAGTGACATTTAGCTAAAGGGCAGGTGCATCAAGTAATATCATGATGGAAACAGGTCGTTTATGTGGCTGACATGGATAAAGTACAACAATCAATACTAGAACTCTTTAGAAACACTTTAGTATTTGGGGGAAAATTATCATTAAAGTAATATTCCTGATTTAAATTTTACCTTGGAAGCAAGTTATATTGCTGTGTACCTGCATTATTTTCATAAGAAGAAATGAAATTTTTAAGAGAAGACCAGAAAGAATATACTCACCTTTTTGTTGTGCTTTACCTGAAACACAGAAACAAATGGTATTTCAGTGTTAAAGTCCTAGCTCTTCTACTTGCTCATAGTGCGACCTTGGAAAGGTAAGTCACTAAACATTTTTTTTATCTTTAAAATGGGAGTAATAATAGTACTTACTAGTGTTATTGTGAGGATTAAATGAAATAATGAATAGAAAGTTCTCAGCATAGTCCTTTGAACAGCAAATGCTCAAATACTATTAGTTGTTTTTATTAGGATGCTGATAATAAAGCTATTATGATATTATTGATTACTTTTTTGAGCTCTTTGGTTAAAGTGAGATTTGTGTGTTTATATTTAGCATGTTGCATGTTGACAGCTCCTATTAAGAGTATATTCTGAGAATACTGGTGAGTTATAGTAGTGTAAAATAATGTCCTTGTCCAGTACAAAGAGTCCAAAATAATGAATGTAAATTTAAAAAAAAAATTTAGACCCCTGAATAAGGAGTCTGGAGATCTTGTTTCTGGTGTTGGTTCTGCTCTTACTTCTGCATTCTTGAGACAGTTGTGAATGTCTTCCATAAAATAAGGAGCTTAGATCAGATGCTTGTTAATATTTTTTTTCTGCTCAATCATTGATCATCAAATGAGTTAGGAGAGAATATTTATAAGGTTTTAGGGCCTAGGCTGGGTGATTTTAAGGCAGATCTTGTGAGATGGGGAATTGGTTGTGATTGTGCAGAGTTGAGTTGATGAGACAATAGCTTTGGATTTGTTGGTGCAGTGATGTAAGGGTCCTGAGGCAACCCTTGATAAACAAGATGGTAGTCTTGATATTTAAGTTTTTTAAGTTGATTCATGGTGTTCTTAGGGGTTGTAGAGTTAGTTTTCCTAAGAGAACAAAGCTGCTTTATAATTTCAATCTCTGACTTCAACATTTTATATCCTCTCTTCTTCCCCCCCTTCTCTATTTTTTTACAAGATAGTACTACCTCTTTAGAGCCCTGGATCTCCTTAAAAATGTAGATTCTAATGCAGTAGGTCTGGGATAGGGCTCAAGAACCTACAATTCTAGTAAGCTTCTAAGCAAGGTCTGTGCTGCTGGTAGATGGCCTGAACTTTGGGGAGTAAAAGTCTACCTATAGGACCATAGGTTGTTGAGCAGCAGTCTTTTCTAATATCCTGGTCTCTTCTTTGTCTTGTAATTTAGAATGTAGATCTCAGATCTGAATTAAGCATCCTCATGTTCCAATTTTGAACTTAGTCTTTGGATAAATATGTCATTATGTGCATCCCTGATTCCCACTGGGCATAAACCCACAGTTAATGAGTGTGATCCATGGCTGTTTGTGTAGTCTCTTTTCACTGTATGGTTCTCTGCATCTGCTGGTTTGCTGGTCTACTCCAGCCTCTGACTTCTGGCCTGGATTTACTTGGCCCAGATTTTTACTCCACTGAGTCCATTTCAGGGCTTCTGATTTTAGGCCATTGTTGTAAATTAATAGAATAAGTTAAATTTTTCAACAGACCCTATTGGAAATGACTGTATAGTCACATCTCTTTCTAGTCTCTTTACCGTATATGATTACGGTAATTATATTTGATCATCCCTTCTATGTCCAGAGGATCATATAGTCCTCTTTTCATAAAGGAATGCTGCTTCACGATATGATGACCCCCTCCATTTTCAGGGAATTGCGTAGCCAATGGAATGGAAATGATAGGCATAACTGATCAGCACTAGAGGTTAGGCTGATTGTCTCCCCAGTCCAATTTATTTTTCCACAAATATTTATTTGAGAAACTGAAGTGCTATTTGCTTGAAGGTCTTTGTGGAGGCTCTTGGTGGAGGATGGAGGTGGAGGTTGGACGTAGGGTTCCTTCTGGAGTCTTTTATATCTCCTGGCAGCTCATCATTTAAAGCAGAGTAATACCAGTAAACACTGGCTTTGGTAGCTCTTTTTTCCTAGGTATCCTTGTAAGATAAGATTCAACAATCTAATAAAATGAACACAAATTGGGGGTAGGTGCTTCAGGTAATAGAATATAATTTTCTCCAAAATGTAGAGGAAATAGCAGGCAGTCTTCAAATTAACCACAAAAAACTAACAAGTTTAAGGCTGATTTCCATTGTAGTTTCATTGTTACAAAAGTAGTTTAGTTTCATTTGCAATAGTATAAGCTTAAATATCCATTGTCATACTCCAGTTTTTATTTCAATTTTTTGCTACAATAAAATCCTCATAACTAAATTATAATGCAAATTAAAGTACAGCAAAATTTTAATAGCCATAGTGTTCACCCAGAGTCACATTCTTTCAGTTTTATATTACATAAAAAACTAATAGTCCATAAAAAATATGGTAAAGTTAAGCTACACTTAGAATAGATATGAAAATTTTTAAGCCAAACTAGATGGTTTGAATAGTGTATTGCGTGATGAATTAGAACTTAAAGAATGCCTATTAGAGCATTCCAGTTCTGTAATTTTAAATGCTCGTATTAGAAAGTAGATTAATTTACATTTTAATATCCTTATTATAGTGTGAGTGTGGAGGCCCAATACTTATTCTGTACTTTTTAATAAGAGATTTGATTCTACTCCCGAGTGTCTTGAGTTTACTTAGTCTTTCACAAGGACAGCTTGTTTTTCTGGGATATTTGACAGTTGGCTGTGGTTAGGCTTAAAGTTTGTTAGTGACTTGTTAGTGAAATTAAGGTTAGCTCTTAATAGTCGTGCTTCAGAAATACTCATTTTGGTTATAAAATTTTGCTTAAAGACCTTTTAGCATCACTCCTGTGTAGCACAGTGTTATATTAATATTTTAGTGGAGCTTTTTTCCCTCTTCCACCATAAGTAATGCTCCTTCCTCTGCATTGTTAGAGAAAGTGGTAATCTTTGGTTTCCTACACAGCTCCCACACATAGGCACTGAACTACCTGTATCAACCCAAGGATGTTTTAACATCACGTTTATCCTTAATTATATTTTTGTTTCTTCAAAATTACTGATTATTTAATTTGCTGACTTAAAAATCACTATTTGGGTCATCCTTTCTTGCACTGATCAAGAGGATTCTTGAGCCCAACAAAGCCAATTAATCTAGAATTCCTTAATTTCCCATTTTGTGCCTAGTCCTGTCCCAAGTTCTGGAGTAGATAATAAAATTTAAGGTAGGGAAGAGAAGGCAATTAGTATTTAATATGCATTGTGCTAGTTGCTTTACTTAAAATATTTCGTTTGGCTGGGTGCAGTGGCTCACTCCTATAATCCCTGCACTTTGGGAAGCTGTGGTGGGTAGGATCACTTGAGGCCAGGAGAGACCAACCTTGGCAATGTAGTGAGACTTCATCTCTACAAAAAATTAAAAGAAAAGCATAATTAGCCAGCATGGTGGCATGTGCCTCCCAGCTACATGGGAGGCTGAGGCAGGAAGATCACTTGAGCCCAGGAGTTGGAATTTGCAGTGAACGATGATGACGCCACCACACTCTAGCCCAGGCAACAGAGTGAGACCCTGTCTCAAAAAAATAAAATAAAATAAACATTTAAGTCTCACAACAACCCTGTGAGGTTATATAGTTTTCCTTACTTTTCAGATGAGAAGACCTAGCTCAAAGAGAGCCCGAGTCCTAAAAATTGAAAGTGACATAGCTGTGATTGCAGTCCAGTTCTGTTTTCAAAATCCATGTTCTTTAGACAGCCTCCTATGTATTGAGACAATCTCCCTCCAGGAGCTGGTTGATCTTCTGGGGACTGGGGCATGGGGAGCAGGGTTTGTGGGTGGGGAATGGAAGACCCCTCTTGGGTTTGACCTTATTCACTAAAGAGTGAAAGTTGGATTGTGAAATACATGGCTTGGACTCCATTCAGGAAAGTTTGGTCAGTTAATGATTGTATTGTAGGTGGGTCTTTGCAAAAGGCAGTTTCTTATCACAGACTCTCAGAAGCAAATCACTAAAGTCTAAGGGTTGTTCAGAAGTACAGTGTAGGAAAGGTGCCATCTCTGCCCTGTTTTACTTAGCCGGTGATCTAAAAACTTCACAACATTTCGATAGGAAGAAAATTAACTAGCATTCATTACCTACAAACTGTACACTGTCTTTCAGAAATATTTCTAGTTTTATTCTGGTTATGAATATTTTTATTTCCAGTTAGTTTACTTTGCTAATTCATAGTTTATTGTGATTTTTTCATTAACATTCAAGACTGCCTATATTCATGTTTACTGTACAAAGTAGTATTAATACAATTTTTCATTAGTAGCAATAACATTTGTATTAAATATACTGCTGAACTTTGCTAAGATAGGAATATAGACCAGGCTTCATCAAAATGGAAATTCTTCAGGTTCATTTTTCAAAGTGCTGAATGGCTTGAAAGTATTATTTCTGTGGGATTTATGTAGAATAACATATGACACAGGACAAAATGCCTAAATATCACATGTTTTTGTCACTACAATAAAGAAGACATATAAAATTAAATACTTCTTATAAAGATTAAGAATAGTGTATAGTGAAATTCTTCCGCCTACCTTGTAATTCAATTAATAATGAACTAAGACTCTATCATTTAAGTCTTAGAAGTTTGGAATTTAAAATTTTTACTTGTCATGTAAGTATGAAATAATGACCCTGAGTTTCTCTTGAAAACTCTTGTATGGTCAGATAAGTGTTAATATTATGCTTCATGAAGTGATCCAGTTTTAACGCTATATATGTTTATTCTAGTAGTGTTACCGTTGCTCAAATCATTTTTTAATTATCTCCTTTTATGATTTCATTTACATCCACCTTTATAAGCAATAGAAGAACAGAATAGAGTAGAACAGAATGAATTGAATTGCTTTATGGTCACAGATTAGGTTATTGATAAGTGAGTCTGTCTTAACTTCATCTGCCCTGATGCATGACCTTATTTTTATCATGGCTGATTCCAAAGTAACCTTTGGCAAGATTTAGACATCACAGGATAATGATTTATTTCATTTGTTCAATAAATATTTATTAACCTCTCACTATGTGCCAGGCACTACTATTGGCACTGGGGTTACTGCAGTAAATAAAAAAATGAAACAGCCACTGTTGAGAACATTAAATAACTTGTACCACTTTGAAATGCATTTTTTCCCCAAAAAAGGAGTTCCAAAAACTTTTTAGAAAGATTAGAATTGTTAGAATGCAGCTTTGACCTCACAGAAATCATACAAAATCATAGTATATGAAGGCAAGGTACTCTACTGGACTATAAATAAATAAAAGAAAATGAAATAGCTAATTGAGTGATTGGTATTCATAAGGTCAACACATGAGACATCAACCGAATTTAATATCCTTAAATAGATTTTATAGGCCATGCTCTTTCTTTAAAGGTCACTGGAAGAACTTAATACCTTTTTATTAAAAATAAAATGGGACTGGTGGAATGGCCTTTTCACATCTTATTTGGATAAGTTGAATAGACAAATTTTACTTCCTTTTTATAAAGTGGTATTTCATATTTGCCATTTCATATTTTACATTTAAAGTGTTTCTTACTCAGCTTGCTATCCACCATGGAGAAACATATAGACTTAAAAACTTGAGCATTCAAATGAACTATAATAATAAATAGGAATCATTAAGTAAGTAAAAGTATACATGTGTATGTATATATATACATATAATTTTGGAGCAGTTTGCTGTTTAAGGCAGAAAATGAACGTAAGGATTAAGGGCTCTTAACTATTCTCAGAGAAGCATTTTTTGATGAGGTTTTTATGGTATAAGGAAAAGTACACATATTCAGTTTGTCTTTAGAGAGCCCTGTGTTCAAATTCAGACTGCCATTTAATAATTTATTTGTGCTTCAATTTAATACCAACCTCATAGCTTTGTCAGAATGATAAAATGGGATAATGTGTATAAACAATCTTGTATAATGCGTAGTATTTAGGCATTCAAATTTCCTTTTCCTTTTTAAAAAAATTATATAGGTAGTAAATGAATATCTTCTTATGTAATATTTAGACAATCAGAAATATATAGAGTAAAAATCACTCATTTTTAACAATTATGTGTGTATCCTTCCAGGCTCTTTAGTTATCTGTGCATATACATTCACAGACACAATACATACATAGTTATTATTTAGTTTTGCAATGCCTAGGATCATGCTGTACATGTCTTGTTCTATGACATTACATTTTTTACACTGTTTTTTTCTTTTAAGCCTTTCTTGATATTATAAATAGGTCTACTTCATTCCTTTAACTGTTTTAAGTTACTTCATTGAATGGTGTCATAATTCATTTATTTATTCCTGTACTGAGGGCACATTTATTCCTTAACATTTTAAATTTCTGTGCATGGTGGAACTGTACACAAAAATAAATCATGGTTTACGTTTTGTTTCTTTGTTTCTCAGGAGAACTATGTGTGATCTTAAAGATGTTCGAAGTGTTGAGTCTTGTATAGTGTATTTAAATCTTTTAACTATAAAAGTTAACATGTATTTATTCTAAAGTGAGGAAGATAAGTTTTCCAATTTGTGTAATTGTTGAAATCTTGCTGAGGAAGTGAGACCTCATCATTAAATCAGAGGAAGTGGAAGGGGTAGTAGCAGGAGATAAATTTGTAAACTGGTGAGAATAAATTATAAACTGTGAGACTACATTTGTAAACTGGTCATCAAAAGTTTCCTGAAACACTGCTTCTGGGTCAAGGTTTCATACATAGAAGTGCAGCTTCTTCGCTGCAATCTATTGAAAGTCAGTCCTCAACACAAGGTTAAAAAATAAGAGTACTTAAAAGAAAAGAAAAAAAATTCCCCCGAAACAGTTTTTGTCAGCTTCTCTCCTTCTTTCCCTTCCTTCCTAGCAAACATTTACTACCATCTGCCATGTACTAGATATTGTTCCTATTGTTGATCAACTTCCAATGTAGTATGGATGATAACACATTAAATAGTGAAATGAAATGTATTGTGATAAGTAAGAGCTGTCATTAAAGTGTTTACCAAGTGCTGTAGGAATGCAGAAGACAGAACAATTAATTCTTGTATGGGAATTCAAGAAGGCCTCCCCCAATCATGTGGATCACTCAGTTCAATATAATAAATATTTATTGAGAACCTCTGATATGCCAGCATTAGGGCAACAAAATTGCAAATGTATTGGAGTAACTTGTGCTTTCTCTAGTAGCATCCTTCTAGTTTGTGTCAGTGGAGGAGTAAAAGGGATTTTTAAAATGAAGAAATTATCGTCTGAAGTTGCTGAAATTTAAATTTCAGAGTTGCTAGAAAATACATTGTATCTTATATGGAAGAATCATAGGATAAACATATAGATTATTATCCTCTGGGAACCTTTATTATCTTGGCAGCTCAAACATTAACATTTTAATAATTTGCTGATAAACCACAGAGTACTTTGCTTATATTTTGCATGTTCATATACAAGCCTATCTCTTTCCTCTGTTATCTCATGCCTACCAGGTCTGCATTCTTCCTACCCTCTTTACCTTCTGTGTGTATATGTGCATACGGGGAATATATAAACTTCATGAAACTCTGGGAATGTTTGACCCTTTATAATAAAAGATTTTCAGATTCTGCTTAGTTCTTGATTATCTTGGGGGACATATTAGCCCAGGGATTTTTATTATTCACTGCTTCTTTCTACATTCTTTCTTCTTAGATTATTAACCTGTGCGCTAAAGAGTCTTCAAAAACTACACTCCTCAGGCTTTCAGAGACTTGTTCTTGACTCTGAAAAATCACAACTCTTAACATGTCTCGTATCTGTAATATTAACTGTTCACTACAGCTAAGACAGCAGAAGAGTCTAAAGTTGCAATCATTAGAACTGTTGAACTTCAATTTGTTGAACTTCATAAAGTTGGAGAATCAGTAAAATGCAAATGGTAGATACTGATTGATTCTTTCCTTGGGCTAAGAATCTTTCGCAAATTTTGTGTATTTTTTTTTTTTGCTAGAATCAAAGACCCAAAGAAATATGGAGGTATGCTGCCTGTGTTTCAACTTTAAGTGTCAATATCCAGTATTTCGTGCCATATAACATTTTTTTTTTATGAATCAATATATGTTGTTTTAGGCAATGAGGATTTTTGCAGACATTAATAAAACTATACATAAAGCTCTGACTATTTTATCAGCTATTTATAAACATTATATGCCTGTGATAGGTTTGATATCTTGCCCAAAAATGTTACATCTGTGAGAAAATGCTGCAGTATTAGTTTTTACATAGCTTTTGAAAATGGTTTTATTATTTGAAGAGGAAATGTTCTGTTTCAATCCCATAACATGTCCTCTACTTATGACTTTTACAATACATGAATCTTTCTATTCATTCTATTTTGTAACAAAAACTTGAAATATGATCATTTTAAAAATTATGGAATACACTACTTACTTTAAAAGTGGTTTAGGAAGCACGTTCCCAATAGATCAATGCCTAAATGCAAAATTTCATTTTTTTAGAAAATAAAAAACTTAGCAGAAAATTGCGGTGACTATACATATATTCTCTGGGTTGTCAAAAAACATCTTAGGAAAACTGGAACCAAATGAGAAAAGATAAATGTATTTAACTCTTAGAATTTTTTATATTATAACATTGATATACTAATGAAAGCTCAGGGGAAAATATTCGTAATGGAAATATTAGATATTTAGTAAACATATACAAAGAGCTTTTTGATAGCAAAAAGACTGAATAAAGCAATTGCTAATTGCAAAAGAATATAGACAATTCACAGAAGAGCAAATCCAAACAGCCAATTTGAAAAGATTCTCAAACTCACTAGCAGTATGGAAAAGAAAATTAGGTAAAAGTGAAATACTCCTTGTGTCAGATTAAAAAAACTTTTAAAAATTGGAACACTTAAATTTCTGGTAGTAATATGAATTGTTTTAGCCTTTTAAAAATGCAATTTGCCATTATTTTGAAAAAATTATACTTATTTAATTCAGTACTGCTTCTGCAAATTTAGACCAGGAGTGGGAAAACTTTTTCTGTAAAAGGCCAGATAGTAAATATCTTAGGCTTTGCAGACCATATGGTTTTTGTTGCAATGACTCAATTCTGCATGATATTACTGACTGCAGAATTGGGAAGGCATGTGTAGTAACATGCTATTTTATACGGTATATATAGTCTAACGTCCATAGAGGTGACACTAAATTCAAGTGCATATATGATAGTATAATGTAAAATAATTAGGAATTAATGAGTTTTGGAGTATTTATTGCCTTTGTTTTTAACGATTATTTAGTTTTAATTTTACAAAATTTAATTTTCAATAATGAATGTTGCACAACCAGCTCCTATAATTCCTGAAAATTTAACCATGGGGCTCTCTCCAGCTGGTACTAGCTGGCTCCAGCACACCACTGGCTGTATCTAAGTATAAGGATGTTTTTGCAGTATTATTTATGGTGACAAGAACAGGAAACAAATTATATACCCACTGATGGGGGAAGAGTTGAATAAGTTGTACTGTATCTATACCATGGAATATAAAGCAGCTATTAGAACCATTGCCTTGGAGTGATTTCCACGTATGTTGTTAAATAAGAGGAGCAAGATGCAAGGACGGCTCCTTGTTATAATCCCACTTTTTTATACATTTTTTTTAATTGGCCGTTTAATTTGTTTCTATTTTTAGTTGAGACAGGGTCTCGCTCTTGGTCAGGCTGGTTTCGAACTCCTGACCTTGAGCTATCCGCCTGCCTCAGCCTCCCAGAGTGCTAGGATTACAGGCGTGAGCCACCGCGCCCGGCCATAATCCCATTTTTATAAAACAGACAATTATAGACTCTCCCTTCATTTATGCATATGAGAAAATCAGAATTCTATAGGCCTTTCTAAGGATTTAGATTTATAATAAAACTATCTTGTGAATGAACAAACTTGAATCAGTGTTTATAGTGTTTTTTTATTTGTTTCTTTGTTTTCTGAGACAGGGTCTCTTGTTCTGGTTGCCCAGGCTGGAATGGTGAAGTGGCGTGATCATAGCTCACTGCAGCCTTGAAGTCCTGGACTCAAGCCATCCTCCCACTTAAGCCTCCCAAATAGCTGGGACTACAGGCGCCTGCCACCATGCTTGGCTATATTTTTTTTTTTTTTAATTTTTTGTAGAGCTGGGGGTCTAGCTTTGCACAAGCTGGTCTTGAACTCCCAGCCTCAAGCGATGCTTTCTACCTTGGCCTCCCAAAGTGCTGGGATTACAGACCAGAGCCACTACACCTGGCCTTGACTTTAAATAAAATTTATCCTGTTAGTGGTATACTGTCTTCACATTCTAAACCTTTTCATGTGTATCACTTCAAAAAAAATTGAGTATGTAGTATCTCATTTCTTAAGACATGTACATTTTCCTATGTTTACAACTCTGAGCATTAAGTATGTTTATGTTTATAACTTCATGCTTTTCTGGATTTTAATTGCTGCCTTCATGTTTATGTGGAAACTGATTACTTGAAATTGCTATTATTTTCAGAGATTGCAGTACAAATATTCCCTGTTCTTTGAGCCCCACAGGAGGACGAGTTTTCCTGTCCTTTGTATTCTGAGATACTCCACCACTCTCTTCTTTGTATCTTTCTTATTCAAAACCTTATGTTGCTTTTCATACCTAAACTTTCAGCCTTGGTATGCTGCTAGGTGTATGGTCCAGAGTCTTATGTGTGCGCTTTACATATTGATTGAGTGAATAAACAGTGGTATTTATCTTAGTCTATTACTATATATGGAGAAATGATAAAGCTGCTTTAGGGATTCTCAAAGTCTTGATGAATAACATTTTTGTTATGTATTAAAGAGCTTTGCATCAGATAATGAAAAGTCATATTCCAAAATAATAGACTATTGCTATTGTAGTGGTTTGCTGATCAGTTTTCCACCTGGAATTTCCTCTTTAAAAATCGTTTTAGGCCGGGCGCGGTGGCTCACGCCTGTAATCCTAGCACTCTGGGAGGCCGAGGTGGGCAGATTGCTCAAGGTCAGGAGTTCGAAACCAGCCTGACCAAGAGTGAGACCCCATCTCTACTAATAATAAAAAGAAATTAATTGGCCAACTAAATATATATAGAAAAAATTAGCTGGGCATGGTGGCGCATGCCTGTAGTCCCAGCTACATGGGAGGCTTAGGCAGAAGGATCACTTCAGCCCGGGAGTTTGAGGTTGCTATGAGCTAGGCTGACGCCACAGCACTCACTCTAGCCCGGGCAACAGAGTGAGACTCTGTCTCAAAAAAATAAATAAATAAATAAAAATAAAAATCGTTTTTATTCTTTTAATGGTTGCTATTTTAATTACTAATGTTATGTGTGATTTCTTAAGAGCTACTGCATAATACTCAACAAATTCCTTGGTTTTTTTGTAGTGAAAAATTCAGAAAGTATATACCTCTGTTAAGTTTACACTCTTTCTTAATATTGTTTTGGGTTCAGGGAAATATCTTAGGAAACTGCTTTAATCTTCTTATTAGTAAATAGCCCCTTCCTCCTTTTTGATAAAGCTGTAATAGTCTTCTTCAAGTAAAAACATCTGCCCCTTGTTCTTTTATATTGCTCTTTGTCAGGGTATGCCTTGACAGCATATTCTGGAATTAAGATTGTATTTTTCTAACGTGAAGGAAATTAGCTGGTAAAACAATCAGATTGACATGTTTATACTCATTTTACAAACTTGATAGCTGCTAAGTTTTATTTTACTTTATGATGCCTGGATATAAACATAATTCAAATAGGAAAAGCATAGAAAAGAAAAATTTATATTTTAAAAATTCATTTCAATTAGAATTCTAATTATTTCTTAGATTTTTCTGTTTTGCATTTTTTAAATTTTCTTTGAGAATTCGTGTCCCATTAATTGCCTTCTCTTCCACATTTTTATTTGTAATGATGCTTTTCAGATGTCTAATTTTTATTTAAAATGTTACCATTGATTACTTTTCCTTCAGATTTATGATACTATTCACCATAAATTATGTGGAACATAATTGTTTAATTTTATATTGTTACTTTAGGAGCAATACAATGGTGATCACTAAAATGTTAACATTTATCTAAATAAAGTCTTAACTTACCATGAGTTTTCTTGGAAGATCCAGAAAGATATAAAAAATATTGACTCTTACTAAATTAAATGATTTTACTTTTTTGCTTTTCTGCTATGCTTTGAACATCTTCTCTTTTATCTTTTATTGAATAAGATATTTATTTTCTTGAAGTCTGATTTCCCTTTTATTTGTTGTTGCTTCTAATAAAACTCCATTGGTGATTTTTTTGAGAAAAATTAGATGACAGAATCATTTGTTTATTTAGTCTTAAATGTAATAGCACTTCTAAAGATAAATATTTTAAAATATAAAACCATGATATATCATTAAAATACTCTTTCAAAATCAATTCACCTACCAATGTAATACAGGTTGATTTCAGTTTTATGTATTCTACTTTTATCCGTATGCACATGTATTACTTACTTAATTTTAATGGATGTATATAATCAACTTTTAGGGATTTTATTTTTTGCATATAAAGCAAAATACTAGCTCTGCTAATAGAGACCTAAATAAAAACAGAAATGTCACTCTCCACCCCAGCAAAGGTGTCCCCTTTAATCTTTATATATACATACACACAATTTGTAACTCGTGATTATTTGTATGACATGTGATTTTATTTTCTTTCTTAGTGGATGAGCTTCATTGGAATTGTGTGGACTCCCAGAGCTTAGTAACTTAGGTACTAGCAGTGGCCATATTTTTCCTTCCCAATTGCCAGGCTACCCATGTACTTATACCTGCCCAGACCTAATTAAATGCAGGAAAGCAAAGGGCATGGTTGGGAGGAGGACACAAGGAGTCCTGATGGTCTCCTGTATGTTGATAGGTCTCTTTGTTCTTCACTGTGGAGCCATTCCAGTGGATGCCATTGTGAAGACTCTTTTTTAGAAAATTTCTTCACTCAGAGCAGGTTATTTCCTATAACCTGTTTTTATCCACAAATCATTTCTATTTCCAACAGAAGGTAATGGGACCGCTGCCCGACTGTATAGGTCCTTTCCTTACTTGATAATGTTTAGTATCTGCCTAAACATAAAGGGCTTCCCAATAACCTAGCTTTAAACTAGCATTACAGACCTAGCAATTTTATAAGCATGAATACTTTAATTTTCTTTAAAAACAGAATCTTAATGCGTCCAACGTGATTTCCCCCCACAAGTAAATTATAGGTTTGTTTTTGTGCTATATTGTTAGGCTATATGGTATGCATTACCTGAATCCAGAGGTGGTTTAATTGTGACCTTGAGATGTTTGTCATTTCTGAACACTTTTAACAAGAATGAGAGATAGTGCTTAGTTGGATGACTGAAGGTTCAGATGTCTTTCTTTCAATCAGCAGTTGAGAAAGTACACTAGTCAAGTGAACAATTTTCTGTACCCATTTTGTGGCAAATTATCATGATGATTGTGTATTCTGTAGCTTTTGAGCAATGTCCTCTGCTAACACCTTGGAGTAGTTTTCATGGCTGAGAAGTAGAAATGATCTCTGCTGATAGTCCAGATAATAAGAGTATTATCTACCTAAAAGAAAATAGAAGCTTAAGAATTTCAGCATGAAACCCAGCTAGATGTTTGTAGAGTGGATGGCTTTGGAGTATGTGAACATTATCTTCTATACTTGAGATTTTTGGGATATTATTGTTTGAAAGAAAATTGCCTGATGAAGCATCAGTATAAGGAATAAGTTTTGGATTTGGGGGCATGTAATTAGATATATTTCTTAATAATTAGAAATTACTGAGCTGGTGACTACTACATGACTATTGGTGATAGTTCAGTTGTTTGGACCAGGATACACATGACTGAGTTGAACTGAGTGGCTGGGTGGGACTAGTAAGGGTGGGACTATCCCAGGACATTCCGAGGTCTTCTATGCTTATTGTCAAGGGTACTTTCTTCTCACCCCTTCCCTCCACAAAAGTTTTTCCAGTAATGAAGTATGGTAGTTGACATATAAAAATGAAAATTAGATTGTTAAGTAGTGTTCTTCATTTGTTTAGAATTTTTCTTTGTTTATCTGGGTAAAAATGACTGAATTTGATAGGTTTTCATTTTTCTTTTAGGCTCAGTTTATGAACCTCTTAAAAGCATTAATCTTCCAAGACCTGATAATGAAACTCTATGGGATAAATTGGATCATTATTACAGAATTGGTAAGCAAAATCTGAGGAAAACAAGTCCTTAGATAGCTGCGATTAGTATTTACTCTGCCCTGGTTATATTGTTTACATTATATAGATGATATTGTTTTATCATTTGGATGTTGGGGTGGTCTCAGCACTTAGGCAGCTACATATTCCAATCACACATACATGATACCAGGACTATAAAAGGAATCTGGCAAGTCATATCTGGCCCTTGAATAATTTTAAAACTGTCACCACCATTATCTTTTCTGCCCATGTGTTTGTTTTTCAAATTTTTTTAAAGTTTTTTTTTTTTTTTTTTTTTTTTGAGACAAGGTTTCACTCTGTCAAGGCTGGAGAGCAGTGGCACAATCATAGCTCATTGTAACCTTGAACTCCTGGGCTCGGTGATCCTCGTGCCCCAGCCTTCCAAATAGCTAGGATTACAGGCGCATGCTACTACACTGAGCTATTTTTTTAATTTTTTGTAGAGACAGGGTCTCACTCTAGTTCCCAGATTGGTCTCAAACTCCTGGCATCAAGCGATCCTCTTGCTTTGGCCTCCCAAAGTGCTGGGATTACAGGCATGAACCACCACATCTGGCTGCTTCTGTGTTTTTTGAACCTTCTTAAACGTTACCAGGTTTGAAATTTTGAGGATATTTTTTGACTAATACACAAGTATTTCACATAAGCATTAACTTACCCATTTACTTATATATAGTTCCCAGGTAGTGCTGAACCTTTTGTGTCTGTTTCTAATTCATTAAGCTGTAAGAGGTAATCTCAGGTTATCGTTATTCTTATCATGTTCCTGATGTTTTGTTTGTTTTGTTTCCAGGCTCAGCCTGGCAAATTTTGTTTTACAATTTGAGTAAACAACTTTGAGATATCTGTGTATGGGACTCCTCTTTGTTTCTCAGAACAAATATTGGAATGCTTATTAATTTTTTGTCAGTTTTTTTCCTGTGCCATTTGCTTATTCTAGTGTGGCAAATAACATAAAATTTGATTTGTCTCTTCCTAAGATATGGATTCTTTTGTCTATTGCAACCTCCTATAAAACTTCAATTTAACTTATTTTGGTCAAGATTCTAGCATGCATTCTTATGTTGCCCTTTTTATTATCTTTGTAGCAATAACTAAAGAGAGCTAACTACATTTTTAAAAGAAATGTCAATGGCTTATTTTGGACTATGAGGACTAATTTTTTATA
The DNA here is from genome assembly GCA_963574885.1 of Lepilemur ruficaudatus. NCBI lineage: Eukaryota > Metazoa > Chordata > Mammalia > Primates > Lepilemuridae > Lepilemur > Lepilemur ruficaudatus. The sequence continues at coordinate 23,676 of CAUYRT010071300.1, forward strand.
CTGGCAATAATAAATAGCCTGGTATTCTCAAAGAAATGATCATCAGATCATTTTAGTCTGAAAAAAAGAAATAGAAATCTTAATTCTTTAATCTCTGTGAAGTACCAGAGTGTTTTATACTTTTGAAAAACTGTTCTAAAAAGTAGTCAACATATACCAATCTAGATTAGATTAATTTAATGTATTCTGTGAAAAAAACATTACTCATTCATTTATAGTTAGACAGGAATAAAATAGCTTTTAGGAAATGTAATTTTAGTGTGTTTATTTACCTATTTTAGGACTCTTTCATAGATAATAAAGTAATAAAAAATAAGATAATAAAACAATATTTGACTTCTATTTAAGTAAAATATTCACAATTTACTTGCTATTGTTTTTGTGGTATATGAGGATGGGATTCAGTTTGAAATGTTAGACATATCCCTAAAATGTACAATATTATAAGTAAAATGAATACTGTACATTCCTCTGAAAACCAAGCACAAATTAGTCATCAGTGAAATGCAGGATTTTGGCTTATTCTATGATCTATCATTATCCTTCCTAAGCTGTTGATAATTTACTTTACTTATAGCAGTTGAGTTGACTTTGTAATTTAGCAACTGTACTCTTTGTTGTACATTTGCTTTAAGTTTCCCTATTGAACTCATTTTTTAAAATTATTATGCTCAGCTTTTTGGTTGATCCTTTTTTCCCCCTGTACCTGATGTCCTACTGAGACCTATAACATGTATTGACATTAACTAGGAGGTGCTAATATCTTTTTAAGTCCTAATTAGCTGAGTCCCTTCCTGAAAACTGGAAAAGTGCCTTCATACAGGGATGGATTTCCACTTAGGCTGGAGTGACATGAAGTTATTTCCATGTTTATTACTATAGCTAAGTTCAGAAACATTATTGTCAGAAGTAGGGTGAGGAAACCAAAGAGGATTAAGACATTCTGCCCAAGGGAAGTGGCTGGCTGTGTGATTCCTCTCTGTCTTGTCTTCATTTGCAGTCAAGTCAACATTGCTCCTGTATCAAAGTCCAACCACAGGGCTCTTTCCCACTAAAACATGCGGTGGTGATCAGAAGGCCAAGATCCAGGACAGCTTATACTGTGCTGCTGGGGCCTGGGCTTTGGCTCTTGCATACAGGTGAGCTGGTGTGTGTTCTCCTAATTAACTCCAAGTCTAAGTAATAGGGTTTTGTGGGACTAAGACAAGCTGAGAAGCTATCTTTTAGCTCTGCTGCTGACTTACTGTGTGACCTGTGACTGCTCATTTCCCTTTGTAGGCCTCTAAACCCTTTCATTTTCTAAGGATTACGTGAGAACAGTTCTAACATTTTATGACTCTGACAAAAATTTTTTGTCTCTAAGTTTCTAAATCAGCATTAATCTTTGATAGAATTAACTACCTACCCATTCTCATTGAGTTGGTTGGTTTCAATAATAGAGGGAATTGATGGTGATTGAATTTTGCTGATAATAAAATTAGAGTCCAGAGTACTTAACAGATTTCTTCAAAATTATATAACTAGTTAATGACAAAGTCAGGACCAAGACTCCTTTTTTTTTCCAGTTCATTGGTTTTCCCACTTTTCTTCATTGAGATATCGGTTATTAAATTTGGTTGTAAGTCAAATAATTACTTTATAAAGTAAAAAAAAATTTTTTTCACAATACAAAATTTCTCTTTGCTTAATTTATTTCATTGTACATAGAAAGCATCCAATGTGAATCCTGATGCATAGTCAGAGGTAACACATTTTAACCATATTTAAAATTTTTAAGATTTAAATTTTGAATATTAACTTTCTGAAAGTGACTTGTGTGTATATTTCTGATTTAAAAATTGTGTCTTCTACATGAACGTGATTGGTCTGTTTTAATTCACTGATATGTTGCATTTTAAAATGAAAATCAAATACTGGGATAATATGAAGCAGTCATCTTTAGCACACGAGTGATAATGTCGCTAGAAGCATTTCCTTACTTACATACTCTATGTAAGTCCACTACAACTTTATTAAATGTAAAACTGCTACTAATTTTAGGAGTGTAGGAAACATCAATAACACCTTAACAACTGGTTAAGCCAGTAATGGACAGTCTGACATTAGTTGCCCCTCCCAATTTGACGTAATGTGAAGTACACCTCACCTGTGCTGACATTTTACCGAAGTATCTAACTTGAGTCTACACATGAATAAACAATCAGACAAAGCTACATTATGGCTTATGGTAAGACAACTTGCCTGGATTCTTTAAAAATGTAGGTATCATGGAAGATTAGAAAATAAGTATGGGAATGGGTAGATAAGAGAGACTAAAGAAATGTGACAGCCAAATGCAATACATAATTCTTAATTGGCTCATGCATTAAAAAATAATATGAAGTACATTTTGGGGATAATTTGATAAATTTGAGTCTAGACCATATATTGGGTAGTATAGTACCAGTATTAAATTCTGTAGGTGTAATAATGGCATTATGGTTATATAGGAGAATCTCTTTGTTTTTCTGAGATATTTCTGAAGTGTGTAGCAGTAGAGGGTCATGATGTTTGTAGCTTACATTGATTGATTGATTGATTGAGACAGAGTCTCACTCCATTGCCCCGGCTAGAATGCTGTGGCATCAGCCTAGCTCACAGAACCCTCAAACTCCTGGGCCCAAGTGATCCTACGGCCTCAGCCTCCCTAGTAGCTGGGACTACAGGTGTGTGCTATGATGCCCAGCTAATTTTTTCTGTGTATATTTTTAGTTGTCCAGCTAATTTCTTTCTATTTTTTTTAGTAGAGACGGGGTCTTGCTCTTGCTCAGGCTGGTCTTGAACTCCTGAGCTCAAGCAATCCTACTGCTTCGGCCTCATAGAGTGCTAGGATTACAGGCATGAGCCATTCTGCCTGGCCTATACCTTACTTTTAAACAGTGAAGAAGAAAACTTAGAGAATGCAAGCTGATGTTGACAATTGGTGAATCTAGGTGAAGAGTAAAAGGTTTATTCATTGTAGCATCTTTTTAGCTTTTTTATAGATTTGAAATTTTTCTAAATATAATGGTGATGGAAATTTGCTTTAACGAATACAAGTGTACAGGTGGCAAGCATATGAGCAAAAGTCAGACATTAACCTTTTCCCAAAAGGCTGCAAACATCTGATAGAGACTTTATAGTCCTTACTTTACTGGGCACACTATCTATGTAGAATTTGCCTCTATTAAGACACTTCTGACTTCAGGGGGGAAATACTGATATATATGTCAAATTTATGCTAGTTTTACTGCAATGCCTGCATGAGAAAGACAGAATGATGTGCTAATGATGAATAACCTATTTTTTACTGACATTAACCATATTATGTCAAATTCATAATCATTCTTTCCAGTAGCGAGTATTATATGAGATCTATGATTAAAGCAGGAGGTAATTATAGTATACTTTTTAAGGAGACAGGTGATACTTTCTATCAAGTGAGAATGATTGCCAGATATTTTAGTTAAGATTAAGTGAAACAATGAATAAGTCACTTTTATTTTGCAGTAGTAACTCATCCACCTTTTGAAAGTTACTGAACTGCAATAAAGAGCAACTTATGGACAGAAAGAACATCTTAACCTAGTTTAATAGTTAGGTTTTGGCTGTTCTTTATTTTTAAAAGTAAGTGATGTAAACCGTGATCAATTGATTTTAAGTGAAGGCCTGAGAATATAAACTTTTATGCCAAAATACATCATGTACCATCCTGGATATGTGTTTAATTGAAGGCATCCTTGACTGTGACTAGAGTGCCGGCCCCAGCAGTATTAAAAACATGGTAGAGCAAAGAAGGCAGGTGCCTACATTAACCTATGGTACCCTAAATCCAAGTGACCGTTGCATAACCTAAGGGGACAGGCAATAAAAATTGCCTGTACTACATAAACATTGAGTTTAAGAAATCTGTTGGTAGATTTTTTTTCCAATGTAGAAATATCCTTTAAAGTTTTAGCCAAATCATTGGAGAAAATATTTTATACTATTTTTAAAGCATTTGGCTTACTTCCTTAAAAGAAGGAGAAGGAAAAATATGCACAAGTTTCATCATAGGATTTTTTTTTAACTGCTACATTTCTACTTCTGCTGGGAAAATGGAGTTTCACTGTGACAGAGTTAGTAGACATCACCAGAACACAGGATTAGCCAGATAGTTAAATACTTAATTATCAAAAGCTCTGCTTTCTTTTCAAATGCATTTCCAATTTGTTTCATGTGTTATCTTTCTCACACAGGCGCATTGATGATGACAAGGGAAGAACCCATGAGCTGGAGCACTCAGCTATAAAATGTATGAGAGGAATTCTCTACTGCTATATGCGTCAGGCCGATAAGGTAAAAACACTGTGGTGTGGACTGGAATTTTCACGTGATTCTGAAGGATTAATTTAGCCAGTATAGCAATAGCATCTTCCAGAATGTACTTTAAAAAGGTAAAGCCACATCCTAGGGCAATCTAGATAGGTGAAAATAGCCTCTGTCTTCCTAGCCCAGGGATTTGAAATTCTGAAATTGAAGGAATAACTTAAGCAAGAGGTGATTGAGCATTGTTATTTAAACTTGGATTTGTTTGTGTTTCATGCTTGATAAAGACTCAGTTTCTCAGAAACCTCACAAATATCCACAATTGTAACCAATATTATATTACTTAAAGAAAATACTTGTCAAAATTACTTTTGGACATGTGAATTGCTCTGGCTTAGGTGAACTTTGATTTAAAAATATAATACTTCATTCATTTGCATGCAAAGAAGCTAAGCTTTACAGGGTTATGTGGAAATTAAAGAAAATAATATATATGACATTTTTAAAACTGAACAGCTCTACACAAGTATAACGTGCAATTCCTTCTCTATCCTACATATCTGTGTCCCCAGGTCCTAATATAGTAAGTGTCCATGTATACACATCAGTGTGTTCCTAAGACCACCCCTAGGCTTGATGATTCACTGGGAGGACTCACGTGACTCAGCATATAGTCATAGTCATAGTTGTAGTTTATTACAGTGAAAGGAGATGGAGCATATTCAGCAAAGGGAAAAAGTGCATGAGGAACAGGATGGAGGAAACCAAGTACCAACTTCCAAGAGTCCTTTCCCAGTGAGGTCACAGAAATGCACTTAATTTCCCCAGCAACTAATTATGATTGCATATAAAATGTCTACCAGGGAAGCTCATTAGAAGCTCAAGGTTTTTATTGCCCTAGGTTTTTATTGGTGGCTGGTCATATGGATACCTTCTGTCTAGCACTTCCCAGAATTCCAGACTTCCAGAGGGAAACCAATTGTTCAGTATAAACCACATCGTTTATTTAATCAGTTTAGGTATAGTGAGTGAGCCACTCTTATGAGGGAATGGTGGAAACCTCCCCAAAATCCAAGTTTCTACTTACCAGCCAAGGGCCAACCTTACAAGCAGTTTTTTCTAAGGTTAGCCATCTCAGGCCTACTATATTAACTCTTTTGTGGACATCAGCATAAACTAATGCACTGGTTTCTAGTCTGTTACCAGCTGTGTGATGTTGGACAGATTATTTAACTTTCATGTACCTCAGTTTTTTTCACCTGTGAAATTTGAGTAGTCATAGAACCTCACTCATAGGGCTCTTGTGAGGATTGAGAAATAATACACGAAAGGAGCTAGCACAGGGCTGGTACGAGGTGAGCATACGGTAAATATTTGTTATTGTTACCATTAGTATTTATTCCCTCTCCTGTCTAGACCATATGCTTCAGATATGTTTCCTACTTCCACATTTTAGCAAAGATGCACACCAGTAACTATGTGGGCAATTTTGATCACTTAGTATTTTTTTTTCATATGAACATAAGTTTTAATTTGTGCTTGAAAAGAATTTTAAAAATATGATAGCAAATCTTCTCCTTAAGACCTGTATTTGAACTAAGAACTTTAAAAAAAAATCGTTTATATTCTGCCACTAGAATATAAAACAAGAAAATACTAGTTGGCAGAAAAAGTAAATTTGTTTATAAGCTAATAATAGAGATGTATGAAAAACCTGTAATTTATCTACTAAGATTTAACTTTGCAAATCGTAAAGGTTTTTTCAGATGCTTGAAATAAAATATAGTATGTCATAGATTGACATACTGGAATTAAACTAGTATGTGATGTTATATTGATGAAATTGTGATTTTTTTTCCTAAGTGTGAGAAGTTACTGTTTATTTCACATGTGTCATTAGTCATCATGAATGACTAATGTCTTTATGAATTTGACTTTTCCCTCCAGGAAACATTGGGAGAACCATGAATTTCATGAGTTTGCTAAACAAGCTGACAGACTTAAATTAGAATTATTTATCAAAAGGAAGGCAATGATGTAGTATAATAACTTAAAATTTTTTTCTTTGTGGCATGAGTAACTGTTAATGATCTTTTCTAATTATGTTTTCTTTTCTTAAAAAAAAAATTTTTTTTCATTTTTTTTTTTTTTTGGCGTCCCTGGATGGGCACGAATATGTTTTCTTTTAAATACAGTTTGAGTGTGACTTAACCTGTCTTAAATTCCTTAAATTACAAATGACTAGCATGTCTTTCCTTGGATAGCCATGATGGTGGACCATTGAAATAAATGTGAGTTGTAAGAACGTGTGGATCACATTGGGTATTCATGCATACCAGAAAATGCTGGATTTTGATATTCTTATGAGTAAAAGATGCTTTATAAATTTTAAAGCATTTTCATTGTTAAAATCTTTCTTGATCCCTATAACCTTTTAGAGGAGGAAAGGAAAATATTACTATAACCCACATTTGAGTGTAAGGAGCTGACTTGGTGCTGGAACCATGCACCCAGCCAGTGCCCCTGTCACACAGTCAAGTCTTACTGTTGCTCACCATCCTCTTCCTCCAGTCCTGGCCATTTCCCTTATGCTACTATAGCAGTCGAGGATATGGACGTATTTTAAAATGTGACAGTTATCTTTTGGCCTTTCCTTAACACTGAAGTGAAGCACATTGTAGTGTTCATTTGCTGTTTGGCCTTCTTTGTCGTCTGAAATACAATCATGACCTAGAAAGTCTAAGTCTTCTCCACTTTTATTGATTTCTCATTATGAAAGATGCTTCCTGACATATTTTCTAAAAATATTAGCTAAAAGAAATATTTTAAATTTATTATGAATTTCAGTGAATAGCGTTGTCCTTGATGCGCAGAACAAAGCAATAAGATTATTGCGTTTTATTATCTTGACACTTAATGCCTGCTTAATAATGTCAAATATATTTTACCTCTAAATGTTCACATACCTATTCTTTCATTTACTTTCTTTTCTAATACTCCTTAAGGAGAAGCATTCATAATTTTTCAAAGTTGAGTCATTCTGCAATAGTAGGAGGGCAGAGATTTGCTTTATAATAGGCTATATATGTTGCTGTGCCCAATTATCTACTTAAAACTTATTTAAAATGCTACTAAGTAGTTTCTAATTAATGAACAATCATTAAGATTTTATAAAATTTATTCTTCCAGTATTCCCTTGTGAAATGATTTTTTTTCCTTTAAGTGGATATTTTAAGGCTATAAATTAAGAATGGATGACAAAATACTCAATTATATTTTCCCAAATGAGGTTTATTCACAGTGATAACAGTTTTTTGGGAAAAATCTAAGTAAAATGCTAGTGGAAAAAACATTATTCTAGATTTATTTTAGTCTAGAAAGTTTTTCTTTAGTCATTATTTTTACTTGCCAGATGCCAGATATCGTGTAAAATACTAATTAATGTCCTCATATTTTTTGGCTGCTTTCAAGAGAACTTTTTATTTATAATCGACATACAGCATGCTCCATTAATCTTCAAAGCTTATAGAGTTTAGACTTTATTTTTTTCTCAAATTTTAAATTGTCTTTTAACAGCTTTAAAACTCAAAGTATAGTTATGTAATTCCCCATTTGAGCATCTTTAATCATTTAGTAGTTGCTTTCCTCCTGACACAGTGATTGAATATAAATTCTCCTGCTGAGTTCTTGCATGTCTTGAAGACAAATGACAAAAGCCACCTAGTCAACTGCAGCAGTCACTTTATTAAACTGATGAAACCTTATCCTTTTAGATCTGTATCAAGTGGGAAAATGTATTTTGTTTCAACTTAGGCATAGTTTTGTATAGGAGCCCAGAATAATGTTCAAGACTTTGAGATAATAATCATGGCAATGTGAAAGAAGTGACCACATGAATTTCTATTTGTGTAGTTTCAGGCTATTGCCAGCAGTTTCAGATATTGAGAAGGGATAACCACCTTCTCTGAGTTAACACTGGATGCCTTGGTCACTTTATAATTAGAGAATATATATCCTTTACTGTACCTTCATTCACTTGGTCCTGATTACCTACTGAAAGGTCTTGACTTTCATTTTGTTGATCAGGTACTTCAGTCATAGGGAGGGCTATATTTGTGCAGGGCCATTGGAGATGGTAAAAGTTTATCAGCACTCTAGAAGAGAATTGTCCAGTAGAACTTTCTATGATGATAGAAATGTTCTACATTATTATTCAGCAATACAGTAGCCACTAGTCACGTGTGGCTATTGTGTACTTGAGATATGGCTACTGTGACTTAGGAGCTGAATTTTTAATTTTATTTAATTTTAATTAATTGTAATTTAATTTAATTAGTCACATGTAGCTAGTAGGTACCATATTGGACAGAGGAGCTTCTAGAAGCTGACAAGATAGTGAAAGTCTAAAGGAAAACTTTCCCTACTCCCAATACTTTTGGCACCAAACATGTAGCTTTTCTATACCAAGCAGTTTTCCAATTTGAGACATCAACTGGCTATTCTACAATTTAATGCAATTCTGCAAGTAACAAGCTGAGGTTAACACAGATCCCACAGGTTAAGGGCTGAGTCCTACAAGAGTGCCTCCCACTTCACATGCCAATTTTAAATAGTGGGTCCCTGGGTTACTCACAGTTCTTTCTGGAAAAATTGGGGATTCCCATGATCCCTTCTTCAGGTTCAATAATGTTATAACAGCTCATAGAACTCACAGAAACACTTTGCTTGCTATTACCGGTTTGTTATAAAGGAGATCTTAAAGGATACAAATAACAGCTAGATGACCTAGGGCAATGTCCAGCAGGGTCTCAAGCACAGAGTGTCTGTCCCTGTGGAGTTTGGGGTGCACCACCCTCCTGGCATGTGGATGCGTTCATTGCCCCAGAGCTCTTCAAACTGTGTCATTTAAGGTTTTATGGAGGTCGAATTATGTAGGCATGATTAATTAAATCATTGGCTATTGGTGATTGACTTAATCTCCAGCCGCTCTCCCTTTCTCCCCCTCCCCTGAGGTGAGAAGATAAGTTGTGCAGGTGGGAATGCTGAAAGTTCCAGCCCTTTAATCACTTGGTTGGTTCCTCTGGCAACTAGCCTCCCACCTTGAAGCTGTCTAGGACACTATAGAGAACCACATCATTAGTATGTACACGCAGGCATGGTTGAAAGGGACTTACTGTAAACAACGCAAGACACTCTTTTCACCCCTATTGCTTAGGAAATTCCAAGGGTCCTAGGAGCTCAGTACCAGGAACTGGGGAGTAAGACCAAATACGTATTTCACAGTAGCACAGGGATATACAGACATCTAATAAAAGTACAAGACAGGAGAAATAACTGAGGGATAATCACCCTGATGTAGGAGTCCAGAGGAAGGGATTTTGGTTGGGGCTCAGAAAGGACTTTAAAACAGAAGATTGTTTTTGATATAGGATTTTAAGAATGACAAGACTTTTAAAAGATGGAGAAGAGAATATGATTCTATATGGTTTCTTAGGCATGTGAAACAAGGCACGGTCACAACCGCCTAGGTATTATCATCACTTACATATCTTCAAAACGGAGGGAAATCATTGCCTTTACATAGAGCTGTATATGATTCTATTCTCTTTTTTGTTCTTATTTATCTTATGAGATTAGCACAGTGCTTGGCATATAATTGGCATCAGTAATGTTTGCCAATTTGAATTGAATAGGCCCCAAAGAAATGTGTGAACTTTGTTGTCCTTAGAGTTTGTAGGATCATTTAGTGTTTACTTAGTATTCTAAAATGGTTAAACTTTATGTCTAATTAATAGATAATAGTGTGGCTTATGTTCTCTTAGAATTGGTGCCTTATTAAGTAGTCAGAGTACAGTATATATGGAGGGAAGGAGAAATGAAAACATGTTAACAGAAACATAGGTTAAAATTTGTGACCCTGAGAGAAAGAAATGGTATTTGAAGTTTGAATATTTACCGAATTAGAATATAGCCTGAAGTAGTTTTTCATTATAAGTGTCATGTAAGTATATCCAAATAATACTACAGTGGAATACAATCACTGAAATCCTGCCTCATAAAGTAAAATGATATTTTACTCTAAAATAAAATAAGATGCAAAACTTTGCAAAATTCATTGCTACTAAATTAATATGCTCCCTATTACACTTGAGTTGCCATACTTGTGAAATATCAGTTGACACTCATGTTAACACTGTTGATTATAGTAATTATGAGGTTTGTGTATTGTTTCTTAGAAAAGATGACATTTTTGCTGCTTTGGTCAGTCTTATGCTTAAATGCCTTACTTTCTTCATTAAAAAAGTTCATGTAAAATAGCTTATAATCTGCAGTCTTGGATGAGTTTGTGAATTACTACCACTATTTAAATTTTTATTTGATTTTAGGTCCAGCAGTTTAAGCAGGATCCGCGCCCAACAACATGTCTTCACTCTGTTTTCAATGTGCATACAGGAGATGAGTTGCTCTCCTATGAGGAATATGGTCATCTTCAGGTACAAAGAGAAGAATACAAATTTCTTCTCTTTATACTGTGTATCACAGAAGAATTGAGACTGTTTAAAAAATGTTTTTAAAGTAGATTTCATAAATTGTTCAACATAGAGATATAAAATCAACCCTGAAATGGAGAAGAAAGTGAAATACTCATCACCGGGGCTGAATTATTGTGATTGAACATTAAATCTGACTGAATTCTTGGTCCTCAAGCAAAAACAGCAACTGAATGAATTATATTATTTCTGTCTCAAATAAGGACGCCTACAGTTCTTTCAGTGACAAAAGCTTTTACCTGTTATCACATTCGGAAGAGTTTCAACACTTAGGAACTAGAGAAAAAAAAGACGATAGTGGTGTAGCAGTAAATCAGTTTTTGTTATATGGCAATTCATTTCTTAATATGTCAACTTTCAGTAAAGCTAAAAACATGCTGTTGAAGTTAATTCCAAAAGGCATTTCTGAAGTTCATAAATTTTGTTTTACATAATATATTAAATATTATACCTATGCTAAGAATACACAGGATTTTATGTTTTGTTTTCATTTTTTTTCTCTCACATCTATGTACTGTCTTTGCTGAACATCCTGTTGCCTTGTTTCTAGGATACAGATATCATATATGCTATTTGTCCTTAATGGATTTTCCTCTTGCTCATCATTTGGCTCTCTGTCTTTGGGATAGAATACTTATTATTCATATATTCCTTACTAAAATAAGAATATCTCCTCTTTATAGTCCTTTCTCTCTAGAGATCTAAAACATCTTACTTTAGTATATCTCCTCCAAACACGGAAGTGTAGTATCTCCATTTCTGTGGAGCAGAAACTCGTGTACTTATTTGTAAACAGTTCCTTGGAGATTTAGCATTATGTAGTTTCTCAACATTAACCTTGTAACTATAACATAATAGGATTTTTGTGTGCCTTTTGCTTTGAAAAATATGTTTACCATCAGAAATAGGGTTTTCAGAAGATAACAGCTCCTTTTTTCTTGTATCCCAGAATTTGAGCTCAATGCCTGGCACATAGTAGGCATTAAATAAATGTTAGTGAACGTGTTATTTGGCAATCCCTTTACAACTGGCCACTTACTGATGTTTTCTCACAGAAGCATCCCAAAAGTCAGAGCAGAGGGTTCTTAGACATTTACCTGTAAGTGACTGTCCATAGGAATGAAAGTTCTTTGAAGTCATTTTTAACAGACCAATGTCAGTGCTATAAGAAAATATTAATATTTGGATGAGCCTATCAATGGAGTGAAACTCTTTTCTACCATGATTTAAGGAAGGCCACACAAAAGTTTATGTCAATCTATAAAACCTAAAGCCAGAATACTGTATCTTTCTGTGTGGCCCACTTGGACCTTGACAAGACCCTGACACCCGCTGAGCTCTAGTGCTAGGAAGTCAGGAAACATCCAGGCCTGGTTCCTGAGAGGGCCACCAGCAGTGCCAGGCACTGGTGGCACACGGGCTTCCAGGGCACCAATAATCTTCTGCCCCAACTGTCCATCACCGGTCGGTATGGGAGGGTCGAGGGAGATACAAGGCTCTGAGGCTGTTAAAGGGGAATAATCTTCTATATTAGAATTGTATGGCAACAAAATTACTTCTTGCTTTCTCTTCCTTCTTAATTTAATGTTTGCAGTTTCCTGGCTAAGTTCGAATTTTTCACTGCTTTTTTTGTACTTACTTAATAATAGTTTTATTGAGATATAAGTCACATACCATATAATTCTCCTGTTTAAAGTATACAATTTAATGGTTTTAGCATATTTACAGAGTTACGCAACCATTATCACATTAAATTTTAGAATATTTTCATCACCCCAAAAAGAAACCTTATACCCATTAGCAGTTGTACTTCATTTTCCCCAAAGTCTTCCAGCCCTAGGCAACCACCAGTCTACTTTCCATCTCTGTGGATTTGCCTATTCTTGACATTTCATATAAATGAAGTCATACAATATAAGATTTTTTTGTGACTGGCTTCTTTCATTTAGCATGCTTTCAAGGTGTATTAATCAGTGTTCTCCAGAGAGACAGCACCAATAGGATGGATGGATGGCTAGAGACAGAGATAGAAATGGGAAGAGATTCATTGTTAGGGAAATTGGCTCACATGATTATGAAAGCTAAGAAGTCCCACGATAGGCCATCTGCAAGCTGGAGAACCATGGATGCCGATAACGTGACTCAGTCCAAGTCCAAAAGCGTTAGAACCAGAGAACCGATGTTGTAACTCAGTGGAAGGGTAAAGGCCCATGACTGAGAGCCCAGGGAGCCACTGGTGGAAGTCCTGGAGTCCCAAAGCTAGAGAACTGGCAGTTCTGATGTTCAGGGGCAGGAGAAGAAGAGCATAACCAACTCTGGAAGAGAGAGCAAGAATCCACCCTTCCTTCATTTTTTTGTTCGTTCTGGGCCCCCAGCTGATTGGGTGCCTGCCTGCCGTCCAAATGTAGATCTTTCCCACTCAGTCCATCTACTCACATGCCAATTTCCTCTAGAAACATCCTCACAGGTGCATCCAGAAATAATGCTTTACCAGCTACTTAGGTATCCCCTTATCCAGTCAAGTTGACACTTAAAATTAGCTATCCCATAAGGGTTGTCAATGTTGTGGCGTGTATGCTTCCTCCTTCTTTACCTGAGACAATTTACACATCCCATTCAGGATTCTTTGAGAATCTTTTCTTGTTAAAGTGGATGTTATTGTCTTTTGTTTTATTTTGTTCAGATGATAAAATGTCTATTTTAATAATAAACTAAAAGAACACCTCATTTCTTCATCAAACTAATTTGTTCATAAATATATTTTAAATTATATACTATAGCATTGATTAAAATTAGTATGTTCTTGTGATTGTTTACATAAATTCTGTGTTCTCTGAAAATAATAATGTTTTCAAGATGTACTGCCTGTTGTTTATGGTGTACTGGCATAGTCTTAATGTCTGGCTTGCCAAATAACTTTTTTATTTACATATATTTGAGGTGGATTGACGTTACATTGCTGCCTGTGGGCAAAACCATTCCAAAGTGGAAGTCCTTTAGACCCAGAGTTTGAAAATAAACCTTAGAAAACAAATGATATAGAAACAATTGCTAACAGTTCTACTTGGCAGCCGTTTCCCTAATCAGGTGTTACCCATCACAATGAATTTGAGGATTTTAGAATTTTAAATATAAAGCTGGGATTTTATTATGAACTAAATCCACAACTCATTGATTTCACAAGAGGAAAGGAAATAGTTTTTACGTGACACTATTAGAGCAATTTGTAATTTTAGCCTTCACATTTAATTTCATAACGTAATCTTTTTGTTGTTTCCTTTAACCTTTTAATGTTGTTTGTTTCAGATAAACGCAGTGTCACTCTATCTCCTTTACCTTGTGGAAATGATTTCCTCAGGACTCCAGATTATCTATAACACTGATGAGGTATGATTTCCTAAATTCTTTACTATTAAATAGCATCTCTGAGAATATCTTATTTCTTTTTCTTAGTTTTAACAATGTATTTTTAGTTTCATAAAAATGGATTATTCTTAAATTCATATAATCAGATATTGGATTTTAGATATTGGATCAAAAAGTCTTTATATCTTCAATGCATTGCACTTTAAAAATGAACATAATATACAGCAGGTGGTAAAGTTTTACTCCCATGAAGACTTTATTTCAGGTGATCTGAATAAAAATGTGTAACTTTCAGAAAATTTTAGTAGCAATGAAAGTCAAATAACTTGCAAATTATCCCAAAGTTATTAGGTCTCTTTTTCACATCATTGCTTTTTGTAACCCATCCTTTTATTTATTTTTTAAATTTTTTGGTTTATAGGTTGTGTATGTATGTGTGTGTGTGTGTGTGTGTATATATATATATATATTTGCACTTTCTCCCTCACAAATGCCTTTTTTGGTGTAGAATGGGGTAGGGTGGGTACAGAGTTGCATTGAAATTAGGTACATTTCCTTATAGAATTCTTAGAAATACAAAGAAATCTTATTAATATGTTGTATACATCTTTTAGTGTTTCATCTACCATTTGAAACCCTATAAATCATTTTTGTTTTGGGTAAGTTTCTTTAATTAAAATTCACATTGAGAAACTATAAGAGTAACTCATCCTTTTAAAAGTAGAAAGAAACTTTTATCATATTATATTATTTTTGTTTGTAGAACCTCAGTAGGGTTATTCATGTTTTTCAAAAGACAAATATCATGTTCTTATTCTTATTAGAAAAATTATAAAGAATTCCTATTTCAAAGGTAGAAGCATTTCTTTTACAGGCACTAATGCTTAAACAAACACTTGCTGACACACTTTGGAATGCGCCACAGTGGAAGCAAAAAAGCTTTTATTACTGAGATAGAACATACAGTAAGAATTCTATGGAAGAGTAGGTATGCTATACCATACTTGTTATTATTCATCTCCTGTGATCCATGCACAGAAGAACAGTTACATCATATACTCAACACCAACATCATCAGTGGACTGTGCTGAGGGTCCTATGAAATAGGTATATGTAGTCCTGCCCTGTAGTAGTTTATAGTTTCATACATACTTCTACCATGTAAGTTTATAGTTTCGTACAATAAATAAAAATGTCTATTTAGAAGTTAAGATAAATAATGATAGTAAGAAATTAATAATGCCCAATTATGGTTTCTTCTATTTGATTAATCAAAGAATTGCATGTTTTTATTTCATCCAAATAGTTCTTAGTTTTTATAATATTGTGAAATAGTGGTATTCAAGCATTTTGGGTGGAGGATGAGCTGAGAAACTCCTATTTCAGACTAATCTTAAGCAACATGCTAGAATATAAAAGAAAGAAAAGAGGCATGCCTGACTAAGGAGAGGAAAGAGGGCTTCTAGAACCAGTCCATCTAGCTTCTCATTTCTTTCTACCCATAGAAGCTCCAGAATACTAGGAGAAGTATCCCCAGTCCCATGGAACATGATATGATAAACATTTACAATAAGTGGTACTAACTTTATTGATTGCAAGTGATTTCACAGTAATGTCACTTGAGGTAAAATGGTAGTGGTGAGATTGCTTGGTTAGTGGTGGCTTTGTTTTGTTTGGTATTTTGTTTTTAATTTTTAAAACTTTTGTTTTTGTAATAGCTAGCATAATTTATTTTAAATCTTTATTCTTCAGCTGCGATTTTTTATAAATATATTGCTTTAACCTTTCCGTTATGTTTTATATGGCTTTTGTTTACTTAAGCTATTTTTGATATTGCTTGCCTTTTTTTCCTTCTTATTATATTTATGATTTTTTTCTTAGCCTTATAGTTTTTATTAGGCTAACATCAATAGCCTTCAACATGTGTACTTAAAAGGTGTCATAGTTGCTCTCCATTTTTTTCCTTGAGACACTCTATGTGTCAGGGATCATATCAACAGGCAGTAAATGGACCTACGTAGAATCTTTCAGAAAGTGAAGCTCCTTTTATCTAGAGATTCAGAGAATTCCTCGAAAGCTGATGTGACCTGGAACCATTTTCTTTACTAACTATACCTCAGAACATGGATTGAAAAGTTCATAACCCTGTCTCTTCTTTAGTGTCTAGTTTCATTCACATCTTAAGGCAATCCAAGGACCTGGGAAGGCAATGGGGCTACCACTCATTTCATTCTCTTTTTACTATCAAATTTTAAATTTGTCATAATCTTTATTTTTTCTTAGGATTGAAGAATGCCATGTTTGGAGATACATGTATGGCACACATACACATATGTATATAATATATATATTACATTGTACTTTTGGTTTGTTTAATGGGCCTTCCTTTTGCTGCTCATCATCGTATCTTTACTGATTATTTTCTTTTTATAAACTTTGTATTCACACAGTAGCTCCTTAAAGTGAGGGCCATGGTCTTAAGGATGATATGTTTCCTTACTAAGGTGCTATGAATACACTGAGTGCCAGTGTTTGTGGTGATGAGCTTTGCTGGGGATTATATTTCCTAAGGGCAGGGACAATAGTGTATGCTAATTTTCTACCATCTCTATTGCTTACACAGAAGTAGTGTATTTTCTGGGTACTCAGTCTTTATTAGTGTGTATAAAAGTCTTACTGTGCACATTTATTTATACATTGAGTTTTTATTACAAATAAAAACTGTAAAAGAGGCAAAGTTCTGTAGTTCTGCCTAGCACTGTCATTTGCTTTCTTCTATCTGGAGAGAAACCATCATGTACATTAAACTTATATTTAAATATAAATTACACCTATGTCTGTCCTTCTGTCTGCTAATAGAGGTAATCATTTATGTGTGTTGGAGAAGGGCAAAGTAATGAACTGCTTTGTGCTGTTCCATGTCTTATTCCATGACAATAAATTTTCTAAAATTAAATTAATCGAAACAAGAAAGAGATCATTTAGAAATGGGTCCAGAGAAACTTACTTTATTTAAAATCAAAGTATCCCCCCCAAATTTATATAACAATGAGATTTTGTTTTGCATTTAAGATAATTTTTTTCTTGCTTTTTATGAAAAAGGTGCATTACACGAAAAGACTCATAATTCTTTCATAAAGAATGGATTTTGTAGACTCTGGTGATCCTATGACTGTAAGTCTTAAAGAATTCTTTGAAAGCAAAAATTGATAAGGTTAAAATTTTGTCTTCCCTTACATTTTTGACTTGCTTTATTATTCATTAAGGTTTTAAAACCTGTTAATTATATACCTCTATGTTAAATTCTGTCAGCTAAATCTTTGTACATTTAAGTGGAAAAACTATTTACACAGACTCTAATGTGTCTTCTCCAGAGTCATGCTGTTACATGACTCCAGTTTTGGTACCTTTTACTGATGGGTTACAAGTCACAGTGTCATATCATTTGAGAAAAACAGCATCCTCAGATATTCTTCTTACAAACTTGAAATTTAAGTGGAAATAAGCCTTAATTGGAAATAATACTTGGGATAGTCAGTAGAGCCAGTTGTATTGACAGAAGTTTGTCAGATGGTCCTGTAAGCTCCAGTTCTCTTAGGTAAATATGCTTAAGTGTTTCTTCCATGGATGAAAATTTAGAGCATGTTTAGGTTGCAAGCCTTATGATGAAAATACTACACAAAACTGTAGGTGCTTGTTTGATGTGAGACCTCGGGAAGTCCTCTTTACTGATCATGTGTCCTCTGTCATTTACTTTTTATTTTGCAAAGATATTTTGTACTCTGACCTAGAAGCTCTTTTCGAGTGTACCATCATTCGGACTGGATGACACATGGAATTTCTTTGTTATTATATTAGCTACTTACTGCTGTGTAACAAATTACCTTGGAATTTAGTGGCTTAAAAGATTGAACATTTATTAGTTCTTAGTCTGTGCATCAGGAATTTTGACAGTGGCTACCTTGCATGGTGCTGACTTGAAGCCTCTTATGAATGTCAGCTGGATCAACATCATCTAAAGGCTTTATGAGGCTGGAAGACCTGCTTCTAAGATGGCTCAGTCTTGTGACTGTTGGCAGGAGGCTTCAGTTTCTCCCTGGCTGTTGGCAAGAGGCCTCTCCGTGGGGCTGCTTTCCATGTCCTCACATCATGGCAAATGGCTGCCTCCACAGCAAGTGATCCCGGAGAGCAAGGTGGAAGTATGGTGTCTTTCATGAACTAGCCTCACAAGTCCACACTTCATTCCTTTACAGTGTGCTGTTTGTCACACAAGTCAGCCCTATTCAGTGTAGGAGAGACTTACACGCTAGCAGTTAGGTAGAATTGGGAGCCAGCCTATGTAGCATATTGTAGTTCCTGTTGAACTTTGTTAGAGAGATTTTTTAAAATGTGATTTTCTCCCCTATATACTTAGACTTTTATTTTAAAGATAGGCATTTTATTTATCCTAGCAGTATTTACTGAACTTTGACTTTTGATTTCTTTGCATGTTTTATCTTAAATTTATTAGCTATTTTTTGGTTTCTATTTATTATATGGATGGATATTTTTGTGTTATAGACTCTACTTTGTGGTATGAAGTGGTTATCAAGCTGAGCTTGAGGGGTTTCTGTCTTTTAAAAGTTGGAACAAATCTCTTCTATGAGTAATTTTAGAGGTTTTGTAGGGTATCCTTAACTCCTGCTTGCCAGCAGTTTACGCAGAAAAAATGAATAAGTTGCTCAAAACTATTCATAGTTTTTCTCTAAAAATGGAAAGATACCATTGTCCCTGTTTCCAAGATTATATGTAGCAATAATGACAATAATGGCTAACATTTATATAGCACTGATTATGTACTGTCACATTACAAAGTGTTTTGCATATATATAAACTCATTTAATCTTTATAGCAACGCTAACAGGTAGGTACAGTTATCTTTATTTCACACATGACCAAAGTAATGTAGAGAGCCAATAAGTGTTTGTTCATGGTCAGCCAGTAAGTGCATATATAGTCAGGGGCAGGGCTGAGATTTAAACCAAATAGTCAGACTCAAGAGTCTGTTCTGTGCACTTCAGTGAGTGTTATATCTTTGTTTAACCTGTGGAGATATGGGTGACACATTTGTCACATGATATATTCAAGCCATGAAGGCAGCCAAGGAGACTTAAGGTTTACAGAGTTATTCATGATAGATGCCTGCATGCATCCATGCCTCCTTTCATGAATTGTGCAATTATTTGATAAATTATTTATTGAGTTTCTACAATAATCCAAACAGTGAAAGTATAGGAATGAAAAAAGAGATTTTTGTCTTTAACATCATGAAGTCCACATTATTGTGGGGAAAACAGAGAATGGGTTGTCTTTTCATTTTCTTGATGGTGTCCTTTGAAGCACAAAGTTTTTTTTATTTTGATGACGTCCCATATGTCTAATTTTTCTTTTGTTGCTTGTGCTTCAGGTGTCAAGATCTTTCTTAATTTCCTTCAATGAGGTTTTGTAGATTTTAATATCTGTATTTCATTCTTGTTAAAATTTATTTCTGAATATTTTATTTTGTGTTCTGTTGTAAATGGTGCTTCTTAATTTCATTTTCAGATCGTTCATTGCTCGTATATAGAAATTCACTTAATTTTTGTATATTGATCTTGTGTTCTGCAACCTTGCTAAACTTGTATTTAAGTTTTAATAGTTTTTATGAATTCCTTAGATTTTCTATGTAGAATATTATATCTTTTGCAAACAGTGGTAGTTTACTTCTTCATTTCCAATATGGATTGCTTTTAAATCTTTTACTTACCTAATTTCCCTGGTTAGACTCTAATACAGTGACTGTCACTGTATTAGGGTTATTTCGGTGCATCTAGTAACAACTCCTTGGAAACATCCAGGGACCTGTGATTAAACACAGACCCACCTGCCAGTACCATTTCCGATTCCAAACTGCTGTGTCCAGCCATGATTCTCAAGATGGTGGTGAAAAGTG
>CAUYRT010071302.1:0-14788 GCA_963574885.1 Lepilemur ruficaudatus
GTAACAGTCAAGTAAATGATTTTACAGCAGCCATTGAGGAAATGGAGCAGCTATTAGAAATGTAATAAAAAGCAAGTGGCCAGATGGCTCCCTCTTGGGGATAAACTCTCAGAGGAAGCCACTTAGGACATCTTCTTGGCCGTGATCTTCTGGGACTCACCACCTCCAGAATGAAAACAATTTCTGCAGTAGGATTAAGGACAGTTTATGCTGAAATGGTAGTTCCTTCTTTAAGCAAGTTTTCCCAGCCTTCAGGTTTGTCAGACCTCCTGAGCCACGTGTCGATAATTGGGGCCTACAAGAGTGCAACCTGGAAGCTTGGATTGACCTTCTGGGCAACCACTTGATGCCAGCACACCATTAGAATTGGGGGACTAAACCAGTCACAGAGCATCTAAAATGTCACATTCCAATTTTAGGCAAGAAACTTTAATTACAGGTGCTCTATGGGAGACATCATTAAGGAGCCATGTTGTCCCCTTCTAACTTGGAGCACTTTCTGTCCCATTCTGGTTGGGCTTCTGTGTACCTCATTATTAATTTATGAACTTAAAGTTGCTTGAAATGTTTTTGACTTAATAAATGGGGTAAAGGTATAGATAGTGATAACATGTACTTGAAACAATATACCTTGGAGCTTTTAATGTAAGTCACTTCTGTTTTTTTTTTTTTTAAGTGCTACTTTTAAAATAAATATTTCTATTAAAAAAAAAAGAAAGAAAGAAAATTCCCAGCCTACAATTCAAATATTATTTCTTCCCAATTCTTTTTCTCCTCTTTATGCAATCCCAATCAAATATATATGAGATCACTGAATCACTCAGTTTCATATATGTCTTATGACCTTTTTCATATTATTCATCCTTTTTTCTCCCAATGCTTCAGTCTGGATATTTTCTTCTGGCCTGTCAGTTTACTCACTGTTTCTTTAGTTTTGTGTAATTTACTGTTAAACCTATCCATTTACTTCTTAACTTTATACACTGTATTTTCCAGTTCTAGAACTTTCTTTTGGCTCTTTTTTGATTATATTTTCCAGTTCTCTGCTAAAATTTTAAAACTTGGCATTTACTCTTTCCAATATATTAATCACAGTTATTTTAAAGTCTACATCTGATATATCCAGCATCTGGATTGTGAGTCTGCTTCTATTGTGTTTTCTCTTTATTTCTGTCATATCTTTTTCTCTTATTTGTTGGGTTTTTTTGTTTGTTTTTATTTTTTAACCATGAAGTAGCAGACATTGCATTTGAAAAAATTTAGGAGATAATTGGAAACCTAGGATTTTTTTCTCCCCCAAAAGAATTTACGTCTTATTTTTTTATTTGTTTATTTTTTTTGAGACAGGGTCATGCTCTATTGCCCAGGCTGGAATGCAGTGGCACAATCATAGTCCACTGTAGCCTCAAACTCCTGGGCTCAAGTAATCTTCCTGCCTCAGCCTCCCAAGTAGGTAGGACTTTAGGCGTCACCACCACACCCAGCTTATTTTTTTATTTTTTGTAGAGACAGGGTCTCACTATGCTGTCCAGACTTATCTTGAACTCCTGGCCTCAAGTGATCCTCCCACCTCAGTCTCCCAAAGAACTGGGATTATAAGCGTGAGCCACAATGCCCAGCAGAGAAAGAATTTACTTTCGCTTCTGGCAGGCAGCTAAGACTGGGCACTAGCAATCCTAGATCATCTTAATCTAATTGGTAATTAAGATGACTGGAATTTGGGCTCCAATTCATTGGAGGGCTGATCACTATCTAGGGTGTACTTCTGGGTTCCAAGTGAAATCCTGGGGAATTTACCAGGCTACCTCTCCTGGTCAAATCCTGAATTCTGCTTTTTTGACTCCCTACCCCTATGAATCTGTTTGAAGTTTTGCTTGGGTTTTCACTGAACCTATAATAAAATGTGAGCTTTAGTTAGCATGGTCCAATGGAAAAGTTTTTAAAAATAAAAAGTCTAAAAGACTTAGCTTCTAGTCCTAGCTATTATCTTATCATTATTGTCACGTAAGCTCTTATGTATTATATTCTTATTTGTTAAATGATAAAATTTCTACCATCTGCTGTAACAAAATGTTTGAGCCAAAAATTATGTAGTAGCTAAATGCCAAATACTATTCCAAAGTATTAATACCAAGATATTAATATAACCTACAATTGTTTAACCAAATTAAGCAACAAGAACACCCTGATATAATATAGATTGAGCATTTTAACAGTATAGTTCACATACAGAGTTTTTATATTACAAGAAACTAATAAATTAAAACATTTTTAACATTTCTAAAATCTTACAGAACAATAATTACCAAACAAATATTTGGACATACTTTTACATCCCATTTTTTTGAAAAGGTTCTTCAAGTCTGGATCTTTAGCTTGTGATTGTACTCCACATACAAATATTTTTGAGGTATTATCATTTGTTAAGGTTGACATATGGGCAACTGTGTACCACGAGCCTGTATTGACCATTAAGATATCATCATCCATATTTAATAAAGCCTTTACGGAGTGGACAGCAAGACTTCGAGATTTGTCCTACAAGATAACATTATGGTTAGAATTTCAAAAGATATGATTAGAAACAAGATAACGTCTTTTTGCTTTACATAAAAGAAAGTACTTGGTAGGAATCTTAAAGAGATACCTAATCTATTTTAGTTTAAAACATCTTAATGTGTCTAAATAAAAAGTTAACAAAGACAACTGATACATTTAAAATGAAAAGCTTAACTTTGTTTAGCCTAAATGATGACTGCAATCATTTAATTTTTGTATAGTGATAAGACAATGCCAAAAATCTCTAAAATATGATTAATGGATTAGTGATGTCCTGTCTGAGCTCCCATTCTTACCCTTTCACAAAAACCCACACAGCTGCTACTGCCATTTTTTCTTCCCCATCACATTGTCACCTAAATTGCTACTAGCCCAGAGATTGAAATTAAGATGTTTGAGAAGCTTATAAAAGGGGGCTTGACAGATTGGGCTTCTGCAGTTGACCTCAGTACTTGATGGGGTAAGAGATTCTACCCAAGAATACAGGTGTGAAGAAAGGAAAAACCCTAGAAGACCAAAGTGAATCTGAAGTGAGAACTAGAATCTAAGGATGTAAAAATAAGTTTAACCTAATTTTTTGGATGTTTTATTTCCATTCTGTTGAAACCACATTATATCTCACATTCTCTTCCTGTTTTGACAGCCCTTATACATCTCTCACAAATCAAAGCTATAATACTTAATAGTAAAGTAAATAGTAAAGTCTAAATAGTAAAGACATTATTTTAAAAAGTATTAAACATTTCCTTTTCACATGCAAGATGGCACTAGTATCTTCCCAAGAAATAGAAGGAAGAAAAAGTTTCATTGTACCTTCTCTTGAATCCTCCCTTAGGAGAAAAAATATAGTGTTTCAACTGTCAGCAATACAAGTCTCCCCATCTATGGAATCTGAGAGAATATGTTCTTTATAACTTCAAACGAGACAAAGATGCCAAGGTAAAATAGGAGCACTGACAGTAGAAGTATTAATTTTATTGAAGGTGACAATCAGGCCTTATAAACCTCCCTGATAATCCATAAAAAATGTAAACAGTGTTAGCTTTTATTTTTAAGCGGA
Source organism: Lepilemur ruficaudatus (assembly GCA_963574885.1). Taxonomy (NCBI): domain Eukaryota; kingdom Metazoa; phylum Chordata; class Mammalia; order Primates; family Lepilemuridae; genus Lepilemur; species Lepilemur ruficaudatus. The sequence continues at coordinate 3,620 of CAUYRT010071302.1, forward strand.
GGGATTCTTTGGCTACATTGGATTATTAGGAATCACAATGAAAGTAAATATTAGGTTACCTGAAAAATAAGTTTATAATCTTTGAAAAGATCTGTATTTATAAGACCTTTTTTAAGATGAGATGGAAAAATTAAAACATCATAGCAATGTTGGTCCACAGCAAAGACTTTATCATCAATATGCAATACAGATTTGACTTCATTATAGCCTCTTTTCTTCAAATTATTATAAACTTCTTCAGGGCTGTAAATATACAACATTAGCTTATAATTACAAATATAATAATTAAAAATGTATTTAATACTAACATCTTTTTCCTGCAACAAGTAAAAATATCACTGCATACATTAATACATCTAATGTAACTCACAATTTTAGCCAACAGTAAGTTAAAAAATAATTAAAGACAGAAAAGTCAACATAGTCATGCAATTACCTTCGGTAATTTGATAATGAGATCTGGAACTAAACTACGATTCCCTAATCACTCCCCCAGAATGTGCCCCCCATCCCTTAAAAAGGTACTATTTCTTACCACATTACTTTTAAAGAATGGAGACTTGAAATATACATAAAGAATTTGATTTAAGCTCTTACCTGACTTTACAAGTATTTATCCAAGCATAAAGTGGCAAAGTGGAGGCCCTCAGTTCCTGTTTCCTAACTGTTTCTGGTAGAATGTGGTAAATTGAAAGGGCATCATGTTTGATTCGACATCTTGCCAAGGCTGCAGCCAATTTTGTCTTAAAACTGGAGATAGAAAATCCATTCTTGATCTATTGCATTTGAGATATGACTATCAATTTTCTACTAGAAACATTAACAAATTACATTTAGAACTTTTTAACATTCTTCTATAATTCCATTTCAAATTTTTGAAGTCTAAAATAAAAATTTGTCATTTGAAAATAGAAATCCAATAGTCCTGATTCCTTTTTTTCTGTTTTTGCTGCCTCCGTATAGTTGTGCATCTCCTCAAATACTTATATTGATTGCTGGTTGAAAGATAAATTTTATTTAGTGAAAAGGGTATAAGATTTAGAGTCAGACAGACCTGAAGTTAAATCCAGGTTCTATCACTTACTAGCTTTGTGACCTCAGGAATGTTACTTATTCTCCCTTCTCAGCCTCAATTTTCTCATCTGTAAAAAATGGTCAACTTACCTTACTATTAATATAGTGATTATCAATCGTGTGTGCAAAATACTTAACACAGTGCCTGGCATATAGCAGGCACTCATTATAGGCTAGTTATAATTATCATAGATAGCAACAGTATAGTCTTGGTAAGGTTAAAGAACTTTCATGAGTCTGTATCAAGTCCTTCCCAGTTTTGGATATCCCATGCTTCATAGTTCCAAATAACAGAAAAGAAAAACAAGAACTGGTTAACATCATCACGAAGGCCAAATGATTTTTCCTAATCTCACAGCCCAAATTTTTAATACATGAGAATACAGGCCTTATTCCTGACCTATAGTCATAGCATTTTCATAATAGCAATCTAATTGAAATAAACCGAAAGTATAACCTTGAGTGAGAAATGGGAAGACATGCCACAAGAGTCAAGTACCACCCGAGTTATAAATCGGTGTGTGGTACAGAAAGGGGAGGAGAGAATATTCTCAGGGAATTAGTGTGGGGCCCACCTAAATTGTTTCAAAGGATAATGGGAGACAGGACAAAGATAGTAAATGAGCATCTATTTTTTTAGCACCAACTGTTAGTACTACTTTCTTTTCCTTATGCCTGTAGCTTCCCCAGTTTAAATTACTTACTTATGCAATAGAATGAGAACATCTCATCAAAAAAATTGTTTATGTGAGAATATGTGTGCATGTGTATGAGAGAGAATATAGAGGCACCTGAGAAAGAGAGGGAAGAGTTTTCAAAAATTAAGCCTTTTAGGACTATAATAAAATTAGATTTGTCTAGTCCTATGTATAAATGTCACTGAATTACAGCACAGAACACTAAAAAAATGGCATAGTATATTAATGCACATCAAAAAATAAATATAAAGGGGGTAAGTTAGTGTTCTATATTATACATTCTGAGATATTAGAGTATAGACTATTTTTGATTAAACAGTACTTCCAAATATGTACTTAGTTCAAATTTATCCTAGTAAGTGCTATTTACTGAACTAGTCAATCATTAAATATAAAGACTAGAAATATGACACCTTTGTATATGGGGGAGTGTAGGGAGAAATAATTCTCCAAATTTCCAGAGAGTAAACATTTTGGATTGTGAATTTTAACATAATTTAATCCCATAAAAATAATTTAAAGTATAGATGCAGTTATAAAGATTTTTATATAAATATATACTTCTATAAATGAAGTATCCTGTGGTGACCAAAAAAACTTCTTCCATAGCTGTAAATAAGGAGGACTGCAATGATGAAAGTGGTAGCAAAGCAACCTCTCCCAATATTGTCAATCCACAAGTCCATCCCCTGCTACAATTTGCGTGTTATCACAGAGAGCTGTCCGATTATCTCTTTTACCATAATGCCTGTTATATAGTCAGAGCTACCTTTATAAATCTTAAATTATAATTATGTAATTCATAAGCTTAAATCTTAGATGAAATCCATTAGCCATAGGACAGAATCTAAACTCCTTATCATGATATTCTAGGATATTAATACTCTAACCTGAGCCAACTCTTCCTGCCTCAATTCCCACTGTTCCCATACATAAATCTATCCCAGTCACACGCTGGACTATTTGTTACTCCTATAACATGCCGCATCAAATCTCCTCTTTCTCTCACTTCTACCATATTCTTATATTCTTTCTCTCTCTTTTTGAAATAATTGCTAGGAAGGGGAGACAAAGACTCTAAACTTTGTGATGTTAGGAACAGTTTCTTCCTTGCTTTGCCCCATTGTTTTTGGAACCTAAAACAGTGCCTAGAATAAAATAAGAATGCACATACTTGTTCATTCACTTAATTGATATTTCTCTACCCTTAAATGGACTTCTATTTTCTGCATGCCACGTCTGGTTCTAAGCTGAGCATTTCACATGCATTAGTTTTTTTAGTTCTCCCAATCACTCTTTGAGGTAGGAGTTATTATCCTCATGGTTGGCTTCTACTGATATTTAGGATAAAAAGAAAACAAATTTAAAACATGTTAGTCTGTTCTTAACTAAGTAAACATTTTTTCTCTATTTGGCAAAATAGTGAACTCTTGTCTACCTATTGGGATTTTCTCACTTGATACATCTTAGGTTTTTTTACAGAGCTGTAAATAAAGCTAAGTAAACAAACAATAGCTGTTTCAAAAAAAGTTTGATTTATGTGCTAAAGATTATAAGGAATTTTTAATGATATCCCATACGCTTATACATTGGATCTTGCAATTCAAGCTTTGAAAGATAACTTGATTTTAAACAAAATATTTAACCTGTTCAAGACTGTCTATAAAGGAACTGAAAAAATTTATGAACTTTTATATTTTTCTCTATAAATTTTAATACTTATCTACATATTATGCTAGATACAGTTTTACTGATAAAAATACTAATATTGATGTCATATAAAACATCGTTTTCACTTTTACAATTACCTGTTAAGAAGGTTTTCTACTTCTTGAACTTCTGATATGGACTCTTCATTATCAGAAAGGTCACGAGTTTGAAATTTTCTATCTTGGAAATCATAAAGCATCACAATAACAAGACTGCTCAAATGATCTGGCTACCAAGGGGAAACACATATAAAGAAATGTATATAAACAATGGCTAATAGCAATATTTTCCATTCTATTATTTTTCATAACAGAACAGGAATCTAATTATTTTCAAATACTCTGATTAGATTTGGAGATAGGGAAGGTCTTCAAAATAGAAAACAATCTATTAAAAAATAAACCTTTCAAAAAAGACAATTTTGGGTATGTTCATCAAAGTGAAAGGTATTAGAAGTAGGAAAGAATCTATATTTTGAAGAGGACTCAGTATTAAGCAAACCAGTTATTCTTTAAAATGGAAGGCTTTTTAATACTTTCCAAAAACAATAATCATGAGACAAACTAATTCTAAAAGTTGTCTACTTACTATTGTGGTACTTGGGAAGATATAGCTGTCTATTAATATAGTTTCCAAAATGTCTTGATCTGCAAGACAAGGGACATGCCTGTTACTAAAAATACCACAGCTGAAAATGAAAACTTTGGAATCAAAATACACTTTAAATAACATAAAATACTTTTACTTTCATATCTAAAGTATACCTCATTGCTTGATGAAGAATTAAATTATAATGACTTGATGAAATATTTATAATCTTTATGAATGCTGGATGCCTATGACCTAGGCTTTACATGGAATCATAGTCAAAGAAGCACCATCTGAACAGTCGAAGTAGTAATAAAGGAACTTCAACTTTTAATTTATGTCCTTTGAAAAACATTAAAGAGGATCTAATCAACAATGTTGAACAATTGTTCTCTTATCCTTTTTATGTATTGTGGAATTTTATTTACTAATGTTTTATTTAGGATTTTTGTTCTATGTTGATATTAATGAGGGATGCTAGTCTGTAATTTTTTTTCTGTAATATCCTCGTCAGTGTTGGTATCAGAGTTATGTCACCTTGCAAAATGAGTGGGAACTGCTCTCTCTTCCTCTACGCTCTCAAAGAGTCCATGTTAGATTGGTATTATTTCTTGACTATTTGGTAAAATTCACTAAGGAAGACATTGATGTGATGACATTTAATCTAATACACAAATGACAAGGATTAAAGATCTGGGCAAGGACAGCATTCCAGGCAGAGATATGAAAATTGCAGAGGCAGTAAGTGGAAATAAGTGGACATATTTTATAACCTCCATGGGGAACATGAGTGTTCTTTTTGTTACAGCTACTTAAACTATATATATATCATATAACAAATGCTTTAATCAGTTGAATATACATTGAATTTCAATTTTTATTTGGGAGATGGGAAAACTAGAAAGAAGTGACTAATTTGGGAACAAAGACTTCAATTTTCAAAGGATGTCTTTGGTATCATGAGAAAACACTACCTTCGTAAATCTACAATTTACATAACATTCTCACATAGTAATATCAAAATTAGTATGTGTATACTTTACACAGATGCTTCTCTGTTTACAATGGGGTTATGTCCTGATAAACTCATCATAAGTGAAAAATATCATACACTGAAAATACATTTAATACACCTAACCTACCAAATGCCATTGTTTTGCCTCGCCTACCTTAAATGCGCTCAGAACACTTACATCAGCCTACAGTGAGGCAAAATCATCTAACACAAAGCCTATTTTATAATAAGTGTTGAATATCTTATGTAGTGTGTTAAACACTACTGAAAGTGAAAAACAGAATGGTTGTAAGGCACTTGAAGTATGGTTTCTACTAAGTGCACATCGCTTTCGCATCATTGTAAACTCAAAAAATCTTAAGTTGAACCATTGTAAGTTGAGACCTTCTGTATAATATTTTCTATGTGCTAGACAATGTTTTAAATGTATTTCACATATTAATTCATTTAATCTCCACAACCCTACAAATTAGGTTGTTTTCTTTCACAGGAAATGAAGCACAGCACAGGAACATGTTCATAGTCATACAGCAAGTGGCACATCAAGGACTCAAACCCAGGCAGTCCGGCACCAGAGTACATGCACTTTAACACAAAATGCCTTTCCTCATCTTATTCTTATAACAAACCGAAGTAGCCAAATAAACCACACTATTCATGCCTGATTTAGGGTATTGGGACTTACTCAAAAGTTGGAAATCTTGCTTATCCTAGAATTCAACCCAATGGCTCCAATCCTCTCCCCACTAATTAAAGCTTCTTCTCTTTAGACCGTTGCAGGGAACTCTTAACCCGCATTCTTCTTTCCATGTGGAGGGCCTTCCCTAGAGAAACACATGGACTCTCTCCCTACCCCTTACTCACCACTCCCTATGAAAGAAAAATTGAGTTTATTAGACTAGCAAAATTGGAAGAAGGAACAGGGACCTCTCTCTCTCTGCCCCTCCCCCTTTCTCTCTGCCAGCTTGTCTGCCAGAGGCATGAATGTACTCCAGGCTGCTCTTTGCTGTGTGCTTTGCATGTGTTGAGGTGCAGGGTCTGGGATTATTCAGCTATGCCATGAATTAGATAGATATAAATCTCTAATTCTGGAGTAAAGTATTTGCAAGCTCACTTGACTAGAGATCTAAAGCCATGTCCCCAAACATCTCTTTTATCTCGCTCAATTGGTTCCAAACTCAGGTGTAAAGGAGGAGTGTCATTTAGTGGATCCCTGAAACTCACGCAGTCCATCTGGTCATCCCTCCTATTTTGAAAGAAAGATGGAAGATGTTTCTTCTTTTGACTCTCCCCTAGGTTTACCCTCTCTATTTCTATTGTTTTCATAGAGTTTCCTTCATATGAGGGACCTCTAGGACTTTCACCTCAAGAATGCCAAGGCCTTCCTATAATTACAAATATATATAGACGGAGGTTTTTTGAGGGGGGGAGGAGGTATACACGGCAAAATTACAGTCATGTGCTGCAAAACAACATTTCAGTCAACAATAGACCACATATACAACAGTGGTCCCCATAAGATAACACGGTATTGTTATTGTACCTTTTCTATGTTTAGATAAACAAATACCATTATGCTACAATTGCCTACAGTATTCAGTACAGTAATATGCTGTGTAGGTTTGTTTGTAGCCCAGGAGCAATAGGCTATAACACATAGTCTCGGTGTGTATTAGGCTATACCATCTAGGTTTGTGTAGGTATACTCTATGACATTTGCATGATGATGACAAAATCACCTAATGAGGCATTTCTCAGAACACATTCCCATTGTTAAGTGACACATGACTGTGTTTAAAAGTCTTTTTGACACAATTAATAAAAATAGCCACTAACACTTTTCAAAGAATATTTGAGAGAAGTCAACACCAGAGAAAAAAAGCAAATACAAAATAATTATTTTAAAAACTAGAATTATGGATGGAGGTTGTTCTACCACCCTTTCAACCAGCTGAAATACTTCCTCTTTTTTATCCCTCTTTCTGCTGGGTTCTTCAAGTATGCTCTTGAGCTTCTCCCAACTTTTTCATCTGCAAAATGAGAATCTTCCACTTCAAAGGATTGGTATATCAAATGATATAAAGTGTTTTGTGAATTATAAAGAGTTATAGAAATATAAAGTACTATTATTGTCTCCCCAAATTACTGCTTTAACCTCTTACGTCTGTAGTCCCCAACCCACTGGCCAAGCTCCCAGCATCAGAGTACCACCACTCCCCCCATCCTACTCCATTCGTGGAAAAACTGTCTTCCATGAAACTTAGGGAGGCCAGGTGGGGTCCACACAGCAGGCGGTGAGGGGGCCACCGCTTGAAGTTTCATCTGTATTTATAGCCACTCCCCTCCCCATCCCTCAAAGAACAATCTGAGCTCCGCCTCCTCTACCCCTATATCCCCGCCATGCATCCATGGAAAAACTGTCTTCCATGAAACCGGTCCCTGATGCCAAAAAGATTGGGGACTGCTGTCTCAGGTGACAACAGAGCATAAAAGGTTATTTATTGATCCAGATCATTTTCTTAAATGAATCACCATGCAGTCACAATTAACACAGCAGGCCTGGGTGGCCAAACTCTGCACATTCTAAAGAAAGGTTTGGCCCTTGACTGGTTCCTAGGAGATAACCTCTAAGTTCTTGGTATATCTTGCTTGATAAAACTATCTTTTTCACCTGGAGCCTTGGGCCACACACTATCAGCTTGACCTCTGAAGAAACTGGAGACTGAGTAACTAAGGTCAACCACATGGGCACTCCTTGTCTACGAGACTGACCCTCAATAGAAACCCTAAAGAGCAAGGCTCGGGTGAGCTTTCCTGGTTGGCAATACTTCATTTGTGTTCTCATTTATCTTTGCTGGGAGAATTAAGCACATTAAGACTCCACTGGGAAAGGACAATTGGAAGTTTGCATCTGGTGTCTCCTGGACTCTGCCCTATGCACCTTTACTTGTTGCTGATTTCAATCTGTATCTTTTTACTGTAACAAACCATAACAGCTTTGCAAAGTTCTGTGAGGCCTTCTAGCAAACTGTCGAATCTGACAGTGGTATTAGGAGTCCCTGACTGTAATTATTAACTGCCCAAAGCTGGAATTTTTTTTTTTATTTTTTTAAGACAAAGTCTTGCTCTGTCACCCTGGGTAGGGTGCAGTGGTATCATCATAGTTCACTGCCACCTCAAACTCCTGGGCTCAAGGGATCCTCTTGCCTCAGCTTACTGAGTAGCTGGGACTATAGGCGCACGACACGATGCCCCGGCTAATTTTTCTATTGTTTATAGAGACAGGTCCTTGCTCTTGCTCAGGCTGGTCTTGAACTAATGAGCTCAAGCAATCGTCCTGCCTCAGCCTCCCAAAGTGCTAGGATTACAGGCATGAGCCACCTTGCCTGGTCTCCCCAAAGCTATAACCAGATCATATGATTCTGAGATAACCAACTTAATGCCACAATCAGTTCCTGGAAGTCGAAGTTCACCAACTACAATATACAACTAGAGAAGCTGGAGAAAGAATTAAACCAGGAAAAAATCGGTAATTTCAGTTCTCGTTCCTCAAGTTGTTATTCACTCACTTCTTTTTTTAAGAAACCACTGCACCAGTTTTCCTTGTTTTTTAATATTTAGAATTCCTCAAAATATATAGATTCTTTGAAAAGATAAATTATCTGCTGATACTCTGGTTTTTTGACAGAACTCAAACTTAATGGGCTACTCTTCATTAGTAATTCTACCTCCTTTAGCACAAAATTGACCTTGGGGTTATTTGGTAACGCTGGATTAGTGGCAATTTCCATTTCAAAAAACATTAAGCCCTTAAACCTTTAAAAGGTTAATCAGATAAATGTACTTCCTGCCTTGAAAGAGCTTATACACAAGGAAAAATATCAACAAAGGAACAGACAAAAAAACTGAGCATAAAACACAATCAAAGAATATATTTAACATCTGTATAATTAAGAGATTTTTCTGTTGTTTTTCTTCTCCTACCTCCTGTAACATTATGGTAATATTATCTAATTACCTGTTCAAAACTCACAAACAAAAGGGACCATTACCCAAACTCCCTTTAATCTGTTCAATAACCTTTGCAGCTGTACTACTCCTATTAAATGTTAGGGAAGAAATACTAAGTTTTCTTTTCTGAATCATGATTCTCTGAACCCATACGCAAAGCTAGATGTGAGTTTACAAAATACCACATGTGAAAGTATTAACAGAACACTGATAACACAGAAGATAAAAGTAAAATGCACAAGAGCCTCCAATATTTTAAAAGTGAAATAGCAGGCTCTTAATTACCTTGGGAAACTCCCTGCTTTAGAATTCTGATTTTATTCCATTTGCATATTCAGAAATTACTCACATGATCATTTAAACCAAGATTGTCTTGTAAGAAAATATCTTTTAACAAGTAAACCACCAATGCCATCTTATTTTATAATTTGAATTTATAAAAATGAATGCTTCAATTCGCGGGCGCCGCCTCCCGCCCGAGAGCTGCTCCTCCCCCGGGCGGGCCGCCGGTTGCAGCCCCTCGGAGCCGCACCTCGCGCACAGTTTGGCCGCACTGGAAAAGCAAGTTTATAAAAGCCTATGACAAGTTTCTCTTAATGGGATTTTCTGGGTCATTAAGAAAGATGAAACAGTCACAAGATCTTTCATAAAACAGAAAATAAGCTTGAGAGGAAGAAAACAATTTATTACGCACATCACTATAACAACCATCTAGTTAATGCATTAATTTTACGTAGAATAATATTTCAGCCTTTTCTTACTGATTTCTAAAGATTGAATATTCTATTAGTAAAACAAATTGCCTGTAAGAGAATTCTAGCATTAACATTACCAATTAATCAACACAGCTGCCCAGTCTACACTTCATTGTTACAAATAAAAGAATATAAAAATGTTCATTTGATTCAATGTATAAAGTGCAACACTTTGGTTGAGGGACAGGGGAAGGAGAGGGATGACACAGAATTTGAAAGATCAAACCAGAGGGAGGAAAAATGGTTCAGACAGCCTTAAAAAGAAAAAAAAATCCTGAGCAGGAGAAAACAAAGAAATGAAAACTAAAGAGAAATTTTGTCTTCATATACAAATTTTTCTCTATGATGACAAATTCCTGGCTTCAGAGTTAAGCTGCATCAGCTCTGCAGACAACCAAAAATACATATTCATGTCTAAATAACCAAAGGGATATTTTAATTTAACTTAGCAATTCTGAACTGACTCCCATGTGAAAGGATGTACAATGCCCACTGAGTATCGAAACTTAGTGGAAATCATGCAAGTAAGTGTTATCTTTTTCAAGGTGTCTCTTAAGGATGCCATATTGCTCATCATTTTAGCCATGCTGCTGATACGAAACATTTTTGTAACTACATTCAGTCAATTTATAAACCAACATAAAGTTTATAGTCACAGTAAGCACAAAACAAACGACTTCAGGCCCTTTGACTGTTCTCATAGTAACAAGATTTGGTTATTTCCGAGCGTCAACTCCACTCTTGCTAGTTGAAAATTAACCACCATTGAGGGAATCTGCCCGAGTCTCAAACCCCGGAGGCAAATTAGAAAGGGGAATTATACCAAAGTTTGGCTCCCAGAACTAAAACTACTGGCTATAAATGGGACCATCTTAATTGGAGTTGATCTAATTTTAATACTCATTTTTAAAATATTGCATCAGTCTGTTCCCTTCCCCACCCTCCCTTACTGGTTTTATATTTGTGTGAGCCCTTAAACTAAAATACAAGGTGTAAACACGGGGAATGAAAAGAAATACACAGGCAGAGGGAAATGATAATTGGATAGTTCAACAGATTCTCATTCTCCCTACTAATCAAACTGGTTCCCTATTCAATTTAATGACTGTGCATGTTGGGGAAATATGACTGAGGAATTAATGAAATGTGGCTCATAAGATCATTATTTTACTGTATTGCCCAATATTGCTATACTAAAGACAGAAACAGGAGTTTGCAGGGTTTTGCCCTGAAAGAATGTGTGAACTCAATGGTTCACTTATCAGAGGCTGTTATCATGGGAGAGCTCTCAAATCTGTGATAGGGAAGCAATCCAAGG